>NJEV01000006.1:0-43635 GCA_002591385.1 Cordyceps sp. RAO-2017
CGGCGGCGGCGGCGGCGGCGGCGGCCGTCGCGCCGGCGGCCATTACGGCGGTGAGAGCGGGAGTCATCGCGGCGGTCGCGGAGGCGACTATGCCGCCTACTGATGGCAGGAGGAAGAGGTAAAAGGCGAGACAGAAGCATGAGTACCTAGTCAAACTAAGAAGACGAAGATACTTTACTAATGACATTGCCGAGGTATGCATAGCCTTTGGATTGCATCCGAGGAGAGTCATGTAGTCGAAGCTTCCCGTGTCTCGCCAGCCGCTGTCCACCCCCGACTGAAAAAGGAAAAAAAAAACAAAGATCAACAGCTACGGTCTCCATCAGTAGGTAATCAGCTAAGAAGCCTCATGGCCACGACACTCATGCATGTTTCTTGCCGCGAAAGCCCTCGGGCCTAAGCAGCCCGGCCGGCCGACCCTTCCCCGGCAGCCGGGCCGGCGCCGCCCCACCGCAGCCCGGCACAGCCGAGGCACGTCTCCACTCTGGACGGAGCGGTCCAGGCCCAAAACTCCGCCCCCGGCAGGCCCTCCTCACACCCCCCGCGGCGAAGAGCACCAGCCGCCGCCGCATCGTCACTGCTTCACTGCTCCCCATCGTCTTCAGCCAAAAAAAAAAAAAAAGAAAAAAGAGAAACAGAACAGACAAGTTTGCCCGCGCGCCATGGCTTCGCAGAAACCGGTCGCGCTCGTCGTCGGCGCCTCCCGCGGCATCGGCCGGCAGGTGGCCGTGGACCTGGCCGGCGACGGCTACGCAGGTACGTGGGCCCTCGCGCGCGGGACCGGCGTCGGTGGACCGCGGCCCTGAGACGCTCTTCTTTTCTCTCGCCCAAGTTGTCGTGGCGGCCAAGACGGTCGGCGGCGTCGACGGCGGCGCCGCGTTCCCGCCGGACCCCAACTCGGCGGCTTCGACCATCACGACGGTCGCGCGCGAGATCGTCGAGGCGGGCGGCGAGGCCGTCGCCGTGCCCGTCGACGTGCGGTCCGAGCAGAGCGTGGCCGCGCTCGTGGAACGCACCATGTCCGTACGTCCTCTCCCCCCCCCTCGGGAGCGTTGTGAGACGAGGCTGAAGCGGGAGAGAGAGAGGCACTCGGGGCGCGCAAGACGTACGGCCGCCTCGACGTGCTCGTCTACAACTCGGGCGCCATCTTCTGGGCGTCGGTGCTGGAGACGCCGCTGCGGCGCTTCCAGCTGATGCAGCGCGTCAACCCCGAGGGCCTGTACGCCGTGGTGCAGGCGGCGCTGCCGCACCTGCGCCGCGCCCCCGGCGGCCGCATCCTCGTCGTCAGCCCGCCCGTCTACAGCCGCTTCTTCCGCGGCAAGACGGCCTACGCCATGGGCAAGGTCGGCATGAGCGTCCTGACCAAGGGCCTGGCCATGGACCTCGAGCGCGCCGGCCTGCGCGACATGGCCGTCACCAGCCTCTGGCCCGCCGTCGTGCGTGCCCGTCCTCTTCCGTACGGAGCGAACTGTCTGATGATCTGACCATGGCCTCCCCCCTTCCGACAGGCCATCGAGTCGGCCGCGACGCAGCAGTTCACGGCGGCCGACCCGCGGGAGAGGAACGACCTCCGCAAGGCGACCGTCTTCTCCGACGCCGTCCTCGCCATCCTGCGCGCGCCCCCGGCCCTCGTCAACGGCCAGCTGCTCCTCGACGAGGACTTCCTCCGCCAGCACGCCGGCGTCTCCGACTTCGCCCGCTACAGCATCGTCCCCGGCGCCAGCCCGCGCCGCATCATGCCCCTGGCCCTGCCCGACCTGACCGTCGCCGAGCAGGCCGACGAGGGGAAGCGATTCGACAGCACCCGCAAGTCCAAGCTCTAGCGGGGCCCCGGGTTGTGCCCGTCTGGCCCGGGACGGATCCGACGTCTGTCGGGAGGAGTTTGAGGGGGGCAGAGGCGGTGCGGGTCGAACAGAATAACATCATATCAAGAATCGAGTATTGCTATCGGCAGTCTATACACCTTCTAGTGCCCTTTTCCGAGCTCATCTCAACTGCACCTGGCACCTTTGGGATCGCACGAAAGGGCGCCTGCTTGATCCATGCTTCTCGCGGCGTCATGGTGCACATCAAGGTCAAGAACACCAATGTCAACCACGGCCTCGTGAACGCACTTGGAGGCGGCGCCCTGACAATCTGGTCGGGCGAGGAGAGGCGTGCAGGACGCTCGAACTGACTCGATAGAAAGAGGCATTACTCTTAATATTAAGGTAGGATGCGCCTGTCTGCCAACCGTACGCGCCGCTGGCCTGTGTGAGTGATATCCTCTAGAGCATACACACCTGGCTACTCATGTCCTGGTGTCACAACCACCAACTCCAGCCTCCCTTGTACCGGCACGCGCTGAGATCCCCAAATGTGACTATGTACAAAAGCCCGTCTCCCCTCATCAGACGGCTTGGCTCAGGGGTCCCATGTCCTGGATCACCTCGATCTCGCCAATCGTGTCGTTGAAGACCCTCGTCACCTGGTTGAGCACCTTCATGCGGTTCCATTCGCGCCGCCGTCGCCAGATTTCGTCCATCAGCTCTCGGTTGATCTGCTCCAGCTGCTCGATCGTGCAGCCCGACGTGCCGTCCGTCACCTCCGTCAGGAAGTTCTCCACTGCGTCCTCCACCGACAGCGGCTGCGACGCCGTCGAGCCCGAGTTGCGGATCGAGTGCAAGTCCTCGCGCGCTTCTTGCGACGGCTGCGTGCCGCCCGCGCCCCCGGCCGCCGCCGCGCCGGCCTCGTGCCGTGCCTGAGGCGGCGAAGACGCCTGGCTGCCCGGCTGGTAAGACCGCAACGCCGCGCCGCCCCGTGCCAGTGCCTGCGCCTGCGAGTGAGGCCACGCCTCGTCGCTCGACGTCGCCTGGCTGCCGAGCCGTAGCGTGTCCGGAATCTCCCCGTCGTCGTCGTTGGCCCGAGCCTCCCCGTGGTTTCCGTTCGTCAGCTGCGTGCTCCAGTTGGACGATCGATGCGTCGACGGGTCCGACGTCTTGGTCGACGGCGCTTCGTTGATGACGGCCGACGGGGACACCCCGGGTGGCAGCGGCGTGAGGGCCGACTTCTGCGATATCTGCGTCATGCCTGCCTGTTCCTTGCCCAGCGCTTGGCTGCCGCCCGACTTCGGTGGCGGGCCCATCGTCGACGTCTGAGCGACACCCTGGCCGTCCTCGTCGACGCCGCTCATCTGCACGTCGGCAGCGTCCTTGTCCTTGGCCGCACCGAACGAGTGCGAGGCGCCATTGCTCAGGGAGCCGCCGGGCTGAGGCTCCTCGCCGGCTTCGCAGTGGCCGTTGGTCGGCGGGCTGCGCAACTTAAACCTAGCCGTCGTCCGCGACCCGGGCACCTTCTCGCCCAGCGTGAGCGGCCCCTGCGAGTCGCTGTCGTTGCCGCCGGCTTGCTCCGACTGGAACCGGTCCGTGATGGACTGCATCGCCTTTCGCTTCCGCTCCTTGTCCGTCGCTTCCTTGGCCCGCTGAAGCTGGCGCTGGTAAAGCCCTTCCCAGTCGATGTGGCTCGTGCTGCTCTCGATGCTGGCCACGTCCACCTCGACGTTGCTCAGCAGCTCGTTCGCCTTGAGCGTGCGCTCCTTGTCTCCCACATTCTTGGCGTCCCTCGCCAGTGCCTTGATGTCAAACAAGAAGTCCTTGGGGCGTGCGTAAAAGCCGTTCGACAATCGCTCCTCTATCGTGGTTGTCTCCAAGTTGTAGTAGCACTTGCCCGTGGCCGTATCGCTCAGCACGTCGTTTCCGTGCTTGTCCTTGACGATCTCGAAAGGCCTGACTTCGCCTCCGGGCACGTCGGGCCGGACGTAGTTCGGGTCGCATTCGGCGAACAAGTAATCAATCTGAGTCTGAGGGATGACGGGCTGCCTAAACTTCTTGTACCTCCGGTTGATCTGGTCCATGATGGGCTGCAGCTGGATTTTGAGCCCATTGAGCAGCTGGTGGTCCCTCTTTTGCAGAGCCTTTCTCTCCGCCTTGGTCGGCGGCCTTGGCTCGATCTTGGGGGCGACGGGAAGCTCGTCCAGCACTCGCTTCTTGCGATCCTCCGGATCCGGGAATTCAGCCGGCTTCTTCCTAACGTACGCAAGGGTGGCAGCGAAGTACTCCTTTCGATTCGCCTATCACCAGGGCATCAGCTTCGACGCCTTGCACGGCTCGCAGACAGGCATTTGGCACTCACCCTCTCCGGTCGAGGAATATCCATGCGGTTCTTACGCGAGTACCCGAAGAAATCACGAACAAGATCGCTGGCGAGCTCTCCCCGGTCGGCTTCTGCGGTGGCGAGAAGGAGCACCGGATCGGTGGGCGGGATGGATTTCAGCATCGTTTGGAAGGTGATCAGCGCCACCGTCCCCTGCAAAGTCGCGTACCAGGCATCGATGTTGGGAATGTAGATGACACTGGGTTTGTGGCGTCTGACTTCGGTGAAGAGGCCGACAATGACCTGCTCCATGGCCTGCAGCGCATCGTGTTAGCCGGCTCGCGCCCTGTTGCGAGACGATGATCTGGTCGGGAGCGACTTACTCGTCCGTCGCCAAGCAGACTCGGCAGGTCAAAGTTCTGCACGTGAACCCCTTCGAAATAGTGCAGGACGGCCGACGCAATGTAGCCC
Organism: Cordyceps sp. RAO-2017; assembly: GCA_002591385.1. Taxonomy (NCBI): domain Eukaryota; kingdom Fungi; phylum Ascomycota; class Sordariomycetes; order Hypocreales; family Cordycipitaceae; genus Cordyceps; species Cordyceps sp. RAO-2017. Next base: position 4,603 of record NJEV01000006.1, read on the forward strand.
TGGCCCATGCCGGCCACGCCGTAGATGAGGAACCGCGGTCGGAAAATCCGCGATCGCTCAAACTCTTGGTGCATGGCTTCCCTCCCAAACCCGTGGTCGTCATCATCGAACTGCTCGTACATGGCCTCCTCCAGCGCCGTCAGCTTCTTCTTGCGAGGCAGCAGGTCGTCCAGGGCACGCTTCGCCTCGGCAAACTGAGCCCGAAGGAGCGGCTCGACGGAGCTGGGCAGAGGCTGGGGCCCGGAAGTCGCGGACCGCTCCGACGACGGAACCAGCTTCTTGATGGACATTATGAAGTCGGACGCGTGGACCGCGATCTTGTCCGGATCAACCATGAGCTTCTCCTCTGACGAGTAGATCTGGGGGTAGGTGCGTTGGATGGAATTCAGCGCTGCTTCGGTGCACAGTGCCCGCAGGTCGGCACCGCCGTACCCCTTCGTCTTGTCGGCGAGGGACGCCATGAACCGCTCCGACAGGCCCCAGTCTTTGGTATGAATGTCGAGGATGGCGCGCCGCCCCTCGACGTCTGGCAGCGGGAAGTAAAACTCGCGGTCGAACCGGCCGGGCCGGCGGAGAGCGGGATCAATGTTGTCAGGCCGATTGGTGGCGCCGATGACAATAACCTGGCCACGGCCGTCCATGCCATCCATCAGGGCCAGCAAGGTGGATACGATGGAGGCATGGATCTGCTCTTGCTTGCTGGACCTGACCGGAGCCAGCCCGTCAATCTCGTCAAAGAAGATGATGCTCGGCTGAGTCTTTCTCGCCTCCTCGAAAAGGAGGCGCAACTGCTTCTCAGCCTCACCAACCCATTTGCTCAGGGCGTCGGCGCCCTTCCGCATGTAGAACGAGATCTTTCGCCCCCCTGAGCCGACCGAGTTGGCAAGGGCGCGGGCGAGCAGCGTTTTACCCGTGCCCGGGGGGCCGTGGAAAAGCACGCCGCGGGGCGGCGTGACGTGGAATTTAGTGAAGAGCTCGGGGTACAGTAGAGGGAGCTGCACCATCTCCTTGAGCTGATGGATGTGTCCCTGCAAGCCTCCCACCTTGCTGAAGTCGACATTCAAGTCGACGCCAAGGGGGTCGGCATCGGCGAGAGCCTTGCGGTCCTTGATCTTGCCGACGTTGGGCGTTGCCCCCACGGCGTCGGGGTTCAAGCCCTGCGCGCCGGGCAAGAGTCCGCCGGGCGCGGCAGACGTGGGAGTCATGCCCACGTTCCCAGCGACGCTCGAGCGATGCACCATCTCGTCGTCGCTGCTGTCCGAGTCGGCACCACCGGCGGCCCCCGTGCCCCAGGGCCCGCCGAGGAGCGAGCCGACGCCGCCGCCTCCACCAAAGGGTCCGAATGTGGTGTTGAGGTTCCGCTCCCAGCCGCCGCCGGCGCCGCCCCTTCCGCGGCGGTTGCGGGATGGAGTCGGCGCCGGATCCTCGGCCTCCTCTTCCTCGATATTGACCGCCGTCAAGGGTGGCATGTAGTAGTTGACCTTGGCTCGGGAACGCCTCGCGTGCTCCTGGTAGACAATGGGAGACTCTTGTCGGGGCCGGCGGCGGGGTCGGGAGGACTGGCGCAGCTCGCGAGCCTCCTCGTTCAGCTCGTCGAGGTCGAAGTCTGGCTCCTCGTCTCCGGAATCCGGGCCGCGGCGAGAGTTGCGCCCGCTCCGCCTGTTGGGTCGGCCTCGCGGCGTCGGGCTGTCGTCTTCATCTTCCTGGGGCTTGCCGTTGTCGGATTTGGACATTTCCGCCTCATCGGAATCATCGCCCGGTTCGAAGTCGCTGCTTGGCTCTTGCGCGGGCTTCTTCAGACGCGATCCGCGCGTGAGGCGCCGGGTCACAACATTGGCGGCGTTGTCGGATTCGCCTTCCTCCGGGGCCGAGATGCTGGCGCGAGCAGCCCTGGTTCTGCGGGTGATGGGCATGTCGTCATCGTCGTCGTCGTCGCCGCCCGGAGCTGCCTTTCCGGCGGCCGGCGCATTCGTCTCCTCCTCCTGCTCTCCGGCGACATCTTGCATCTCCTTGTCGTCTTCTGCCTTGGTCGCAATCGGCTCCTGGTCCTGGGAGAGCTCATCGGGCTCGTCCTTGTCGTTGGCGGGCGGAGCGCTGCTCTCCTGCGTGGCCTCCTGGATCGGTTCGATGGGTTCGGGCGCAGATTTGAGGCCCTTCATGGCACGAGACGATCGCCGGGTGCGCGCGTACACCTCTGGACTCTTGCTCTGAGAGTTGCGGGACGGTACGGCATGGTGGCCTGAGTTGGAGAGCTCGACGAACTCGTCGGCGTCAGCGGTGCTTGCGCGAGTTGACCTGCGCGTCGGCATTGTCGCGGATTTTGGGACCCTGAGCTTCACCAGCCGACGGGATGTGGTCTCCTCCTGCTCGGATCCTGCCGAAGGTTCCTTTCGTACCGCTTTCCGGTCTTCCTTTTTCGATTTCGGCGCGGTCTCTTCCGCATCGCCTTTGCCTTCTTGTTCCTCGTCTTCGCTGCTCTCCCGGTAGTTCATGCGGTTGATGGCCGCCTTGCGAGTCCTCCGGCCGGCCGCGTTGACAGGGGCATTTTCATCCTCTTCGGATTCGTCATCCTCGGCAAACGAGTCCTCCTGGCTGTCGGAGAGCTCTTCGTCGTTGTCGTCGTCGTCGATGTCGGAGCCGCGGTATCGATGACTCTTCTTGCGACCGGTTCGAGAAGAACGCGAGGGCCGGGCCCTTTTGGAGCTCCGTTGGGGCTTCTGGCTACTGGGGTCGAAATTTTCGTCTTCGGGGTCCGACTGGTTGGGGTCGAACTCCATGATCTTCCGCTTGTTGACCATGGCGACCGACGGCCTGTGACAGCCAGGACGCACCCGAGAAGTGTCAGGGGCGACGGCTGGCGCGCGACGAGTCGAAGCGACGGAGGCTCACTTGCGGCCAGGGGCATGTATGATTAGCTCGGCACTGGAGTGGGACGCAGCCAGGTCATCGAGGGCGAATGACGAAGAGTCTACCTTGGGAAAAGGCGCGTGAGTCCGACGGAAGTGAGAAGTCGGCCGCGAACGGGATAATGGAATACCGGGCCCGATGACGCGGAGGTGCACGGGCTGTTGCCGCCGCGCAGCTGCAGCGAGGGCGGCGGGACCAAATCGCGAGGGAGAGGCTGGCCGGGCGACAGCTTCACGGGCTGGACCGCAGCAGGTGCCAGGAGAGGGAGCAGGTGCGAGGACAGCTGGCGATGGTGACGCCAGGAGGCGACAGGAGGCGGCTTTTATAGAGCTGTTGATGGGCGCGTCGCCGTCGCGGCTTTGTCGTGGAGGCGTAACGAGACCAAAGGCTTGGGGTTGCCAAAAAGCGGGCCAAGAAAACCAAATGTCAAAACAGCGATGACTAAAGGACTAGGTTCGTCCGACAGACCCAGTGCCAGATGTAGCGGGACCGTGTGCATACAGTCTGGAGACTGTACCGCTAAACAGACAGAACTTCAGAGGGAACGGAACGCCCGCACGGACCAACCACCCAGGAGGGACGTCTACAGCGAATGAGGTCCATCAGATTGGCGCCCACAGTGCAGACACCGCGCACCGCCCTGACTCATACTGAAGCCAGGCGCTGTGATTTAAATCATCCGACGTTAATCCGGCCCCCTTCCCACAATGAAGAACGATTGGAAGTCATGATGCTCGAGGCAAAAAAGGGGAGAGCAGTGCTGGGGAGAGAAGAAAAAAAACCAGGCCGGCAAATGCGAGAGCAGAAAGGGCGACGAGGGAGGAAGCAAAGGCGATGAGAGAGCCCAGGTCTTTGCACGCAGCAAGCCGCGATGGCAACGCGTCAGCGGCGTCTCGCACAAGCATCGGCGAGCCGCTCCGTTCTTCCTCGCACTAGCCGATGCCTGGTGACTCTCGTCCACGCGACTTGGCTTGAGCCGCAGTTGAGGGCTGGGATAGTTGAGACAAAGTATCGGCCAAAGCCTTTACCATGGCCGCGACGGGGGCTTGCTGCGTCGTCTGTATACCTGACTATGTTGTCGGTGGTAGCTCGCCGGCCTTGGCGTCGACCCGTGCCGCCATTTCCTTGCCTGTTCTGTCCGCCGATCAGGCCGTCGAGCTCCACGAGTCATTGGTGGAGAGAAGATCCGGCCCCGACCCCGGTGCTGGCCGCTCCGGCCCTCTCCACCTGGTGCCCGTGCCGGTAGCCCCGGCTCCCGGCGTCACGTCTTCTACTCCACCTGCCGGCATGGCTGGGCCGCCCTACGTTCCCCTCAGGGATCGACTAAGCTCCTGATTTGCGCAATGTCATGATCTCTCTTTTCGTTGATCCTTTCTCTTGTGTACCGGCCGTCTGGGTCTTGTTCAATGCACGTTATTTTGGCCTCCTCGACTTGTATTTCGCCGCCCTCTCGACCCCTCGACCCCTGTACGAGCATAAATCGTTCCATCCTGCCATGTCCACTTTACAGACACTCACGTCCTCTTCAACATTCGAGGGCATCCTGTGCAGTTCGTCGGTCCCAATTCTAGGGTTCTAAAGGTTGTCTTGAGACCTTTCAAAGAGTCAGGATTGAAGTCCATTGCCCGAACACTTCTACCGGTCTTTCTAAACACCACGAGTAATTGACCATTGCTCGCTCGACTCCGGCAAGAATAGCAGATCACGTCTTGGGTGCAGCTGCTCCAGAGTGGTCGGGCGACTTGCAATTAGAACCGAGCGAAGACGTGGAGCTAGCATGTCCCCTTTATTAGTGTCCCGTCTCGAAATGTCTCGGAAACGGACGTACAGCTCGTCCGGGGTCCCTTGAGGGAGTTGTGGGACCGCATGACTGCGGCACGGCCGTGTTCCCTCTCGAATGCGTGCACATGTATCTAGCTGGATGATGAGAAAGACTCACAGGAAAGCTTCAGAGACCTTTCCTCAAGCTTGACCCGGATCTTCTCGTCGATCTGAGTAGGCTACACTGTGAGCTCGCTGCTCAAGTAGGCTGGTTGTGTCCCATTGCTCTTCCACGACGAGGCTCAAACCAGCCCTATCAAATCATTACATGTATGTACGCTAAGGCAGTGCCGACTGGCCAAATAGACTTCGAACTTTATACGAGTAGACGAGACGAGTTAGTATAACTGCGTATGCTGCCTTCGTACTAGCTATTAACCTTAAAACGCTAATAAGGTCCCCTTTTTGGTGTTAAAGTATATTGGGACCCGGAATGCTATGAGGATCTCGTAGCCGCTGTCAGTATCGCGGATAGCAGTCACGGCTAGGTCCTCTTGGTAGGGGGTAGGTAGGTACGGATCGGATGTATTCACTCTGTCTAACCTACCTGACTGCCTCTGGGCGTCGTGCCCCTGCCTCTCGTGCCCTCTGTGCCCTCTGTGTCTCTCTATATATGAGAGAGAAAGGAGAGGGGAGGAGATGAGGGCAGCCGAGGCATGGAGGAAAGAGAGCAATAGAGAAGACAAAAGGGCAGGCAGATACAAAAGAAGTCGACCAGAGGCAATGAGGGTCGGCAAAGGCAATAGGACTTGGCAAAGAAAAAGGTTTATACTTCCGGACTTAAAATCTATCGAGATGATACGGATATGATTTACCCGGCCAACGTTCCTTTGATACGTCTTGATCGCGGGCAGTACCGTTCTATAAGCTTGTGTGCCCCTTTAAAAAAAACACCCCCTCCGCGAGCTAAGGTAACCGTCGTCTGCGACCCGGGCACCGTCTCGCCGAGCGTAAGCGGCCTCTGCGAGTCGCTATCGTTGCCGCCGGACTGCTCCGACTACATCCAGGACCTATCCGTGACGGACTGATATCGCCTTTCGCTTCCGCTCCTTGTCCCACGCTTCCTTAGCCCTGAAGCTGGCATTGGTAAAGCCGTGCAATAACATAACCCCGGCAGAGCCCCCAAGACGTTGAATGGCTTGTCATATCGGCATTTTCAGTGACTCGATTCTCCACTGGTATTGAATATTCTTATGCCTCTGACTCAAAGATTCTGAGCGAGTCAAGCACGGACTGAACACGTGGGAGTCGTTCAAAACACGGCAGCAAAAGAGCATGCAGTCGACGTGCACTGATGGCAGACTCACTCATCTAATCTGATTGCCACGCGCAAAGAAGGAGGAGATAAGTTCCCTTAAGGCCACCCCTCATAATTTGACAGGTCCTATGAAGGGGAACTCAAGTCCCTTCCAATACACTTTTTGACTCTGATTTTTCCTACATCTATCATGGAGAGAGTCGTGGTGACTGGGCAGTATGCTTGGTGCAAATCCACCGGTTGACTGACTTCAAGCATCCGGCAGCCGTATATATCTCGTTATAAGCACCTTCTTTATCATTATTTCGCGTAAGTTTCATTCGCAGAATCTGGAAAGCCCTAGCATATGACTCTTCTATTTACTAGGTGATAGCCGGGACGGAGCGGCAGATCTCCTCTGCATTCTCGGTGAGATTGGGAAGTGCCGGGCCGGATAAGCGGCTGGCGATCGTTTGCCACTTATTCAGTTTCTCGCGTGAGCCCAAGAAGAACTTCCTCTCGTCGTTCTGCGGAAGGAGGCTCCATGTTTTTCAATAGCCACCCTGCTCCACGAAGAGTAGACATCTAAGATTTCAACAACAAGCTCCAAACCATCAAAATGGCTATTGTTTATGGAAACCAACGCACGGAGTAAGGACAATTTCTCGCGTCGACGAAAAGCTTTCCAACCGGCTCTCCGTATTTCTTGAGGTTTCTGAGAAGGAAGGAGGTGTTGAGGTTGAGGCGGAAAAGAACGAGTTTGCTCGCCAGTAGGAGGCTACAGCGCCTCACATGAGTTCAATGCCACGGAAGACTTCGGCGCCATGCACATCTTCCAGACTTAAGAGCGATCGGACCAAGTGGGCATTGCGCCCTGAAATCTTTGGGGCGAGCCGACCCGCGTGCCTAGTAGTATTTGGAAGAGGCGTGTGGTCTGATCATTGGAGATGGAGGATGTGGTGTCCCTGTATTGCAAGCACCAGAGCGAGAGCATTGTACGAGGGGAAGGGGGGCCGTCACATATCTAATGGCCAAGGAGACAGGATAACCCAGTATTTCCGAGTAGATGAAGAACGAGGCGTTGAATCATGGCTGCTCGTGGTCGACGCCGTGCTTGAGCCGATTGTCACGCTTACGGCAAATTATACACATGCAACAGCTGGCATCAGATACGAATGAAACAGCTGGGAGGGAGGCATTGCTTGGACTACATTTAGGCACAACAAAGGGTATGAAAAGGCACGAAAGACAGACGATGTATGACCCGGGTAGGTATGGTAAAGGATTAGGCTCATGGTCGAAAACGAGCACCAGACTGCTCCTCCCTATACATCGAGAATTGTCCCCTTGCCTTTTTTTCTGTCGTAAGATCAACCGCGCCGCCAAAGGCTGCTCTTCCGCTTTCTTTTCACGTTCTTTCTCCCCTTTTCCTCGTCACGATACGAGTGCTCGGCGGACTTGATGTTCTGTTCCAGTCCCGTCATCGGCTCGGAACGGTTCAAACCCAGAACGCATGGCCGGATAGCCGGAGCATCGGCCGCGAGCGACGGCGGCCGGCCATCGACCCGGAAGCAGCTGTTGGCGGGCGCGACGGGCTGCCGCTGTCCAACGAGACGAACAAGATGTCAAACACGCCCCACGACTCAATCCAGATCAGCCGGCTCCAGTGGCCAAGTGGTCGGCTGCACAGTAAGGGGTCTTGCTTGCCATCCGTTGCCAGAGCTTCTGGGGATCTATCCGGGATCGTCGTGTGCTTCAACACAGCGGTCCTTCGCTTCTGTGCTGGAGTCTACTCCGTTCGAAGTCCTGCCCTCGGGGACGGGGTGCGGGCTTTGAAAAAAATCTCTGACAGGAAGAGGGTGAAGAGTGTTGGGCGAGATGAAAGAGGTTGTTGCACCTCTCCCGCTGTACGCTTATGTCTCACGCGTCGCTTTCATCAGTGATACGTCGGTAGGGCGGGCTGTCGTCTCCACCTGCGGTCTCGGCCCCTCCCCCCCGGGGATCCGCAGCCCCGCAGTCTCCACCCGTAGGGCTCCGTCGCGGCCCGGACGCTGACGGGCGAGCCGGAGAAGGTCCCCGGAGGCGGTAGAGGCGTGCGAGCGGAGAGAGAGGGGGTGAGCCTCCCGCCGCGTGTAGTTGGTGCAGAGTACAGATGCGGAGATGGTACAGGTGGTGCTGCGTTGTCGAGAAGGCGAGGCGGATGGAGGCCGACGATGACGACGAGGGCCAGACGGGCCGCCCCAGCGATCGCCATGTGGGATCCGGAGCCGTCCTTCTAGAAGACTTGGACCTCGCCAGCCCCAGGCCTCGTCCTCTCCCGAGCAGCGGGAGCCAATCGACAGCCTCGGCCGGGCCAGACGAGACCGGGCGGGGCAACGGATTCCCACTAGGTAGCAGCATAAACCGCTAGGTAGCCGCATAAGCCGTCCCGACGAGCGCGGCGGGCAGCCGTGTGCCGCTGTGCGCGTGCGCCGGGTCATCTGACACCCAGGCGCCTTGCGCGCTGTCTCACGACCGACGGCCAAGGCAAACAAACTAGGGGAATGCCAGCCGCCTGTGCTGGGGCTCGGAGAAGGGAGAGGTGGTGCCGCCGAGAGGCATGCGGGCCCGGCAGCCCCGTAGGTGGACACATTTGCGCGTACATGCCTGCCGGACGGGGCTGCGGGACGCTCGTGTTGACGTGTTTCTATCGTGTCTTCGTCTTTCGTTGTGCTGGTCTTTCTAGTCTTTGCATTCGTTTCCGCCGTCCATTCCTTCGTCGTAGGTCGTCGTGTTTTCTTGGCTTGCCGTCCCGTGAGCCCGCAGAAGACAGGTGGACGACGGCTTCTCGCCCACCCCCCCCGGGAATAAATAGCACGAGGCGAGATGCTCGCGCCGTCGTATCGGGCCTCTTCCGGGCTGCACGATGCATCAAGGGAGGAAAGGGAGTGAGAGTGAGAGAAAGAGTCTGAGAGAGAGAGAGAGATGTCTCGGCCACCCATGCATGCATTCACCGGGTACCTCGTCTCTCACGGCGCGGCCGATGCATTCGCAGGTCACCGCCGGTCACAAGTGGCTTCTGGCTATTCTGCTGCCTTGCGGCGCCGATCCGCCCCCCCCCCTCTGCCCTCCCCCCGTCGGACTCCCCGTCCGGAACGTCTGGGCCCAGTGGCCGTCATTGGCCGAGCCGGAGGGCGACATGCTGCTGACCTCAGCCGCAGCTGCGCGGACGGAGGAGACAGCAAGCCTGAGGAAGGGAAGAAAGGCTGCAGGTAGGGGGCTCGGCAGAGGGGGAGAGCCGGCAGGGCGGTTTGTTGGCTCGCTTGCCTTGGGCGACACATGCGTGGCCGGGGGGGAGTCATAGAGTCCGTGTCTCGCGGCCAGGTTGGGAACCATTTATAGCTCAAACAGCCTGCCCTCGAACACCTCTCCCTTCGAGCCGTCCTGTCTGCCTCCTGGCTCTTTTGATGCTCGGGCCTTGCCAAAGAATCCGTCCGGTGTGGATAGGCAGCCTCGTCCTCCTCCCGTCCCGGCCGCTCTGCTCCGTCCTGTGTGCTCAGCTTGTGCCCGAACAAGCTCGTGTGCCCGAACAAGCTCGACCTTGATCCAGACTCGAGACGCTGTCCCGGTCCGCCGCCACTGCTTCGGCCGCGCCGCCATCTGCGCGTCGACGAGGAGCCCCTGCCGATGTCCTCGTCTGCTGGCTGAAGAGGTGGCCTCTTCTCCAGATAGCCTGTGCGCCACGACAGCAACGACGTCCCCCTCTTCCCCCTGTCGCCCGCCAGGAGCCAGAGCCGGTCAAGGCTCCCCTCTCGCCACGATGAAGAGCTCGTCGCGATCCGCCCACTCGTCCTCGGCCGGCGCGGCCACAGCCCGCCCGTCTGAGAACCGGACGTCGCGCGCCGACAGCAAGCCCGTCGACATCCCCAAACTCTCCCAGGCCACCGTACGTCAGGTCCTCCTCGCCTGCCAAGGCCACCTGTCGTCGAGGTCACCGCGACAGCTAATACGTCGCGAGCAGCGCACGGCTTCGTGCTCCAGCAACGCCTCGAGCGCCCGCTCCCACACGCTCTCGTCCTCGTCCCTCTCCTCGTCGCCCCGCAAGTCTCCCGGCTCGTGGATCAAGTCGACGCCGACGGTCAACGTCCACACCACCTGCGGTCGCCACACCGATCAGTACATGTTCGGCGGACCTTCGCTCTCGGAGATGGCGCGCTCCATCATGCGGAAGTCGTAGGCCGTGAGGAGGAGGCCCTCTCTCTGTCGGGCACGGCTGGCCGTCCGCAGCAGCGGTACGCTCAGGACGTCCGCCTCGCACATGTATAATGAATCTTCGTTTCTGGCTGGTACGGGACGACGCTTGACGAATGATGAGAACCAAACCAAGATATCCCATGCAGAGACTTTTTCCTTTCTTTCGTTGGCCGATGACGGGACGGATCAAGGCAAGCGCAGGTTGCAGCATAGGTAGATCAACGAGATATTCCCTTGCGCCCCCAATAGCTGTGTAGACGTGCGCTCGGGGGTCGGCTCGACGGCTCCGGGGTGTCACTTTCTCCCGACGAGGGCATCGCGATCGCCCGCGTTCCCCCGGCGATGGCATCGCTGGGCACCTCCCCGACCTTACACGGTGCCTCCGCCTTGCCAGAGGCAGATACTCGCGCTTCTCTGCTCAGAGCCATGGCATTCCGCGAGGCAGGCCGTTCGCTGGTTCCCCGCATCCGGCTCGAGCCTGGTCGCACCGGACACGCGCCCCTTCGGCTGCCCGAGCACTGGTCTGGTCTCGGGGACGCCAACGGCTTGGTCTCGCCACAGGAATGTAGCCGGCCTCGGTCGGGGACGGCCGGCGGATCGAGAGCAGGGAAAATGACCGAGACAGTCTTCGACGGTTATCGTGCTACAGTCTGCTCTGGTCTGCTTTAGCTCGTCCTCGTGCTCTGGCAATCAGGAACAGGCCGGGCAGACGAGACATACCGTGCAGAGGCGGCCGGTAGCGGTGGAGGAAGGGGGGTGCTGGAATCGGCCGCTGGCCGGGGCGAGGCCGGCGGTCCGAAACCGCCGAGCCGGTCGTGACAATGGCCGAGAAGCGGAGGATGGCAAGGCGGAAGTGTCCATATTTCTCCGTCAGCCGCGCCGGCAGGTGATGGCACGAGGCCGAGATGGTGGGGTACAGGGTAGGCTGCTCAGGAGGAGGCTGAGTCTAATAACTGGACCACCCCTCCCTTTAATTTGCACTGATATGATCCAGTCATGTTGCTTTCAAACGTCGGCATTGTGCCTAGAATAGCAAACGCCGAGGACAGCTTCCGTAACGATGAGTACAGAAGACGTGACAGATACGACCCCCGTTATTGCTCATGAGCGGTGAGCTGGGTACATGTAGGGCCCTCGTTCGTGCCTTGCCCATGTCCCTGTCTCTCCTCTCCTCTCGTCTGCTCCATGCCGTCTCGCACTTCCTCTTCGGTGGCAGCTATCCGCTCGGCTTGATGATGCCCACGGAGTTGTCGAGATATCGATACACGGCCGTCTGACACATGGAGGGAGCGCGCCGCCAGACGCTTTCTAGTTTCCATCGTCCTATCGGACGTGCCCTAAGAATGTATGTATTGACAGCCACATATAATATAGTACACAGGGCTTAGTCTGCGTTATCTCTACGTTGTCGCTGGCTGTAAGCGAATGTATGCCTATAAAGCGAGTAGCTATACTCATTATACCCCCTGCCCATTTCAAGCCTCGTCCTCGGACGTCGTGGGTCGACCGCCTCCCGCTACGCTCTCAACAGTTTTCCCGCTAGGCAGATTTTCGCGCGCAAAACACATGCTGCAGGAGCAAATTGAAGCCGTTCCAACACCGATGGAGCCGATAGAGGACAGAGCCTGCACAGCCCACCTGTTCCATATCAGAGCGCAGCCTGGCTACTTTATAGTACATACACACATACATACATACATACACACGTACGTACATACATATATAGATCTCAGCAGGGGGGGGGGGCTTCCGTCCAGTCGTCAAAGGCCAGCGACCAAAGTGGCGTCGGCATCAATTTCGGGGACGGAGGCGGACGGGCCCCGACTTTACCCCATAACGGCCCCATGCGCCGTATCATGTATCCTGTATGTAATTACGCGTTGGAGGCGGTCCCCACGAGCGAGCCTCCACCTTTCCGATGCCCATCTGTAGGCTCTGCGCAAGATCCCGACGGCACGGAATTCGCATCACGTACTTGGGTAGATGTAGGTGGGTAGGCATACGTGGTAGCACAGAATGGTGCAGGGCGCTTGGGAGCCGGAGCACGACGGCCATCGAGGGGACTCTATTGTTCCAGCCCGGCAAGTAGGGGGTGCTGCGTGCCGCCCGTGGCCACCGCCATCGACTTGTGTCGGCCTCCTTGCGTGCCGGGAGTCAGTAGTTAGTTGGCTTGGCTGTATAGCCAGCCAGCTATATCTGAAGGATGAGAGAGACGACTAGAGCTGTACCTCCAAGCCGATGCCTGTCCCTCGATCCCTCCGGCCCGCGCCTTCGACAGCACAAGACGGATTCGTGCCAACGTCTGAGGTATGGACGGGACAATGCAGTTGTTTCGACTAGGCTAGGAGCATGGCGCCCGCCGCGCCGATCGGCAGCCATGGATCGCCAGTGCCGGCGGGCTGCTAACGTAGATTGATGCGTCGCCCGGCTCGGACCCCCTTCGGACCCCTTTGCGACCCCCCCGGTCGTTGTCCAGCTGCGGACCGAGTCAGGGGACGATGCGTCGATGCCCGCCAACCACGGACATGCTCAGCTTAGCTGTGTCGGCACGCATGTCCTGTATCGATGTACATTCCATGTGTGCGCGTCTACATGCACATACCTTGATGCGTCCATGTGCGCGCCCGTACGGGGTGTAGGTGCGTGTACTGGATGTGTGTATGCGTGTAGATTTGATATGGCCCCTGCCGGTGCATCGACAGCAGCAAGACGATGATGCAGCACGACAATGTGTGGGCCGCATGCAGGCCCGTGGCAAGGTCGAGCGGACAGGGACGAGACTGCCAGCAGAAAGTCAAGCACAATGGCTGCTAACTCTGCTCGTGCAGAGTCGCAGTCCTCGGCGATCGTCGACATGTGATGATGTTGGCTGCCCCGGCCGGCCAGCGCCTCGAACCGGGCCTTGAGGAGCGGTGTGAGGAAGTGAGGGAGGGAAGATGAAGGGACAGGACGCAAAGGGAGGCTTCCCAGGTAGATGATGGTCGAAGTGGAGGCCCGAGGGAGGACGAAGAAGGCTGTAACTTGTAAGTGATGGGCGAGTGATGACTCGATGAGTGGTGAGTGAGTGGGTGGGTGCATGTGGGCAAGGTGGCATAACCCGTCATAATCACTCCACACTCACTCGTCGCCAGGCACAAGCGGCCGGGTCGTACAGCCAAAGCGGCCAGGCTGATGATGCCGGCCGCCGGCCAGACGGTCTGGTGGACGTTCCGTCTCAGGCTGGGCCCCGGTCCCCCGCACGCACATAATCAATCTCGGACAGGCCAAGGCGCGAGAGGAGGAGAGCGAGCGAGCTAGCAGATTCTACATGGCAATGGCGGACAGGCAGAGACGGGACGAACCAAGGGAGACAGAACAACGGCAGCAGCCCGATGTGGGATTCGACCGTATATAGATTTCGCTCGGGGCCGCCTCTTCCCAAGGCAACTCCAAGGCACGGCACGGCAAGGCATGGGAAGGGCATGGCAAAGCATGGGCATGGCAAGACAGGGCATGACATGGGCCATGGGCAATTTAGCCATGCCATACACGGGCGCGCGGGGAACGGACGGGGCGAGGGAGCCGCAGAGGCTGCTGTGCTCCCTTGAGCCGCATCCGACAAAGAGGCCGGGCCGGCGCGAGGGTCCCGTTTCCGGATCAGCGAATGACTTCTCCCGCCGCCACACACGGCACGCGAGAAATAGGGGAGAGGGGGGAATATGGCCGAGGGAGGGAGGGCGATGGGCACTTGAGAGAAGAGGCTACTACTTAGTCTACTGCACGGGAGGTGTTGCTGCTTGAGTCACGGGCTTGTTCTCTATCCATCCATGTTGTCTCCCCGTCTCCCCTCTCTGTTCGCCCTTGATCAAAGGAATTGGCTATTTGTCAGGCGAGTGTCCGTCATGGTCGTGGTGCATCACGCCCGAGTAGCTCCATGCACGGCATCCTTTACGACCACACACTTCAAGTGAGCTGCGGGAGACCTTTTCCAGGCGGGTATCCATCCTCATACCGTTGGCCAAGGGGGCTGCACGACGGTTTATTAGTGCCCTCTCCTGCTGCCATAGCTGCGCCTGTCCGTCCGCGAATACACGCTACATATGTACATGCCCTGTGAGGGTACGCACGGCTCCCGACTTTTTTTTCTTTTCTTTTCAAAAAACTACCTAGCCTATCAGTCGGCCGAACGAGACATGCCGTATCTTCTCTCGATCGGGAGGAGTGGCGGGCAAAACAGGTGGCAATGACTTGGACACGGACGCGTTCGTGAGTTATATTTAGGGGGGCAGGCTCCGGTGCGTCAGCATGTGTCCTCCATGCACACACGCAAGGACAGGACGACACAGAAAGAAAAACGTGTTCGACTTTTGCCGATAAAAACGAGCAGGAGGGAGGTGGAAGAAAGGGAGGGGGGGATGGAGCAGAGGGAGGGGAGGGAGAAACATGGAGAGACAAGCAGACGACAGGATTGGCTGCTGTCGATGGCTGGTCTGACCAGGATAGGGGAGGGGCTTGGCAATCCCTCATGCACAAACCCTTGCCCTGCGAAGGGTGTCCGACTCAAAATGGCGCCAGGGTCAGGCAAGGGATGGGCACGAATTTTGGAAAGCTGCGCAGATTTGTCGATGGGGAGAAGATGGCGCCAGAGAGGGAGGGCGATGGAAAGATTGAGGGCAAAGAGAGAAACGGTGAGAGGGGAGACAGAGTGGAAGAGAGAGAGAGCGAGAGAGAGTGTGTGTGTGAGGGAGGAAAAGGAGTGGAAGAGGATAGCGAAAAGGGGGGAGAAAAAGGGGGCAAGTCTCGTATGCGAAAAGTACATGTACATATGTATGCTGTTTTTATCGGGAGCCCCAACGCATGATGATGCATGGCAAGGAGTGCTGGAGTGCTGTACCAGAGTACATAGGATCCGGACACGAGCCGCCTCGCAACGAGGCACCTTTGGGATATACGAAGACAGCCTACAATGTGCCACACATGACACACCATACAGGAGGACATGCATGTGCGGACATATCGAGCCTGCATCGACGTCCTGGCAAATCGGCACCCGGCAGCCCGTGTCAGGCTCTCAGGAGGCAGGCCAATGCCGGAGGAGGAGGAGGAGGCGACGGTCTGTTTCTTGCTGGTGCTGGCGGTTCATGCAAGGCTGCGTCGGCCATCCCTTTCATCACAGCATTCGCCGACGCGAAAATAGACATGACGGTCTCGTGTTTGTGAGCTGTGTGTGAGAGAGAGAGTGTGTGTGTGTGTGTGTGTGTGGGCTGGACGTCGTTCGCCTCTTGTTCGATTCAGGCTTCCGTCGAGCGACACGAGAGCGACGACTTGCAGATGAAAAGAAAACAACAGGCAGACGAGAGAAATGAAACGTAAGAAAAAGCAATGGAAGAAAAGGAAGAAGACGGACGGCGCTCAGTTGGACGGTGCCCGTTACACAACGTGCAGATGTATGATGTATGTACTTTGTCTTCATCATGTACCCGCATGTGCATCCGCCCCTTACCCTATACCTGCCCCGGCTCAGTCTGTACTTCAAACGGTAGGTGGTACTTGAAGCACGGGCGGACCAGGTGCAGGCTGCATGTACCTCCGGCCTCCGTAGCCATGCATGTATGGATCTGAAGCCGGGCGAACGCGCGTCGGCATCGCAGAGAGAGGAGGAAGAACGCGTCGAGACCATGGCCAGATGGAGCAGCTGTCCGAACACGAACGCGCCAGCCCGTCGCAGCGGCGGCGGGTCTCGCCTGGACATGGCGATGAGGTGCTGCGCTGTGCTGCGCTGTGCTGCGCTGCGCCGTGCTGTGCTGTGCTGTGCTGTGCTGTGCTGTGCTGTAAGCCTGCCTGCCTACCTACCTACCTAGGTACAGTCTGTCGCCCGCAGGCGCGCCGCATCATCGGCCCTACCCATTCGTCCGATTTCTGGGCAGGCCAGAGGCTTCTAGCACTTCCGTCCCGTCGTCTCGTCGAGAAAGGGGGAGGGGGTGCCGTGCCGAATTGTTTACAAAACATGCGGTCCGTCCGTCTTGTGTCGACAATGTCTTGGGCACGCGGCAGTACATTCTAGCGCCACCAGTCCGTAGCGGGTACTTGAGGTTTCGGATACCTCGCCCAGCAGCAGCAGCCACCAGCAAGCAGCACCAGCACCACGTAAGCCGCCTCTACCCTGCCCTGCCCTGCCCTCTTCGCCTTTCGTCTCGACGGTCTCAGAGGGAGAGGGGAAAGAGGCGGCAAGCTTTCTGTTGAGCTTGCGCAGCAGGGGACAGGCGGACGGACGGTCGGCAGATGGTGCTCTTGCAGGGCCAGCGCGCGCGCCTCATCATCACCAAGGAGCGCGCCCCCCGCCCTCCCTTGGCCCCTTAGCGTAGGAACGGGTCAATGCCACGGCGGTCCAATCAGCCGCCTGCCTCTCTGCTGGCTCGTCGAGGCCGGCTCGGGGAGCAATGGCACGCACGATCCAGGCCAGGTAGCTGCCTCGGGAACCCGGCCGTCGTCTGTCTGACGAGAGTCAGTCGGCCGGTACCTGACGAGAGTCAGTCAGTCGGCCAGTACCTAAGGGTGACTCGTGAGCATCCAGTCGCTATCTACCTACCTAGTACCTGCCTAAGTACCTACCCAGCCTGCCCACCCGGGCGCGGCACGGCAGGGTAAGGCGAGTCACTCGGCCAACAAGTCGTGATGCCGCGCCGAGGAAAAAGCAACCAGGCCGACGAAAGAGTCGTGACAGGCGGGAAATTGGCTACCTATACCGAGACGGCCTCCCCCCTCCGTGTCCATCTGCATGTACCTCGCGTACTTTTTACACGCAGTACCAGGGCGGTACGCCGCTCGTGTACCGAAGCGTGCATGTACCAAAGTATACATCCGTAGGCCGAACGCCCACGCACCTACGAAATAAAGCAGGCGACGGACGACACGATGGCAAGACTGCCAATGCTCAAGACTCCAGGCCCAGACGGACCCATGGCCGGCCTTGGAGGCATGCGATGCCGTCATCCGCTCCATCGGCTCGCCCGCCCGCATGCCTTCCTCGCGCTCCTGTGCAGAGTGTTCAGACGCATCCTGTTGTTATTGCCACGGCCCGACGTGCAATTGGCCGGCCGCCACAACGGCCGCCCGTTCAGACCTTGACCTCGGCCTAGCCTGACAGAACAGCCAACTTCCACTTACGGACGCCGCACCTGAGCTGGACCTCGTTCATCCGTCGAGCCCCCCCCCGTGCCCCCCTAATAAAGCAGCTCGGATGGAGGTACGGTAGCGGTACCCGTCAAAAGGGGGCCGGGAGAGAGCGAGGCTCGGCCTCCCGTTTGGATGGACGGACAGCGTCGCACGGCTGCATGCACGTCCAAGCTACAGCGGGGATACCTCGTCCGTAGTACTGGTAGCAGCCCGGGCGGGCCCCCGGCACGCACCGCCACAGAAGGCGAGAGATTTTTTTTTTCTGCTTTAGGGGTCCCGCTGGGCGCCCGCCTGCCCGACGCGCCCCCTACCTACCTACCTGCCTACCTACCTACCTGCCTACCTACCTACCTGCCTACCTACCTACCTGCCTAGGTACCCACCTACCTAGGTACCTACCTAGGCATGTAAGGTATCCTCCAGCGCGGGCGGGCAGCTGGCAGGCGCCTGGCAGAGGAGCCCGAGCCACCGCCGCCGGCACTCAGCCCTGGAGCCCGGGCCTCCTGCTGCTGGGCAGAGCGCGGCCAGCACAGCCTGGCCCGGTGCTCTGCCCCCGGCGGTACCCGCCCTGCGGCGCCTGTGGCCTAGCGCGCCCGCCGCCCCCCAGCGGCCGGGTGCCTCTAGCAGCTGCCTGCCCGGTACCTGGGCACGGGTTCTGGGCGGGGCGCTACCTCCAGTCTCGTCCTTTGTCGCCCCCTCCCCCTCCCCCCACTGAAACCGATAGGCATGGAGCGCCGCGCAGAGGCCATGTACCGCCGCAGGTACCTGGTACCGGGGTCCAGGCCAAGTCGCTCGCACTCCTCCCACCGCTTTCCGCTGGCCTCCTCCATTCCACCTTCATCCTCTGCCTCTCTCCATCTCCGCCATCCCTCGACCATCACCACCCGCCTCGTCGACTTTTTTCTCCTGTCTTCTTTCCTTTCCGCCCTGCCTCTTCGCTGTACTGTCTTGTATTTTTTTTCTCCCTCTCTCCTTCGCCCTCTCTTCCGATCGCCTCTCTGTCCAGCAAACACGTCTGTCAGAGCAGAGCACGCCTTCCGCTTCTCCAGCCGTCGCCGTGGCCCCTTTCCTGGCCTACGATTCCTCCGTCTTCCACCGACGCCGCCCTCCTCTCCTCCGCCGACCGCCTCCTCTCCCTCCTCCCGTCTCTCTCATAGACCTCGAGCGCTGCGTCGCACACGTCCGACTTGTCCTCTTGCATCGTCTTTGTCGCTCTTGACTCTCCCCTTCCTTCCCCTCCTCTCGTCTTGTGACGGTCTCCGCTGCCATCGGGATTCGGAGCGCTCGTCCTACTCCCGCGCTGAGCACGTAATACCGAACACCGCCGCTTTTTCTCTTCATCCCCCCCCCCCAAAAAAAAGGACCGTCCTCTCCAAGACGGCTCATCCTCCGCGCAGGTCCCATGTCCTGCCCGAGCTAGCTGAAGACTCGAGACCGTGTCCCTGTCTCTTGCGGCACCTGCTTCTCTCGGCTCGGGACCTCCTGAACCGACGTTATCAAGCCGAGTCGGGAGACGGGCTCGCCAGAGCAAGTGAGCCTCCTCTTTCTTTGCCGACGCGAACACTCTTTATCCTCTCCGGCCGCGGGCGTCCTTCGATCCTTTTTCGTCTTCTACAATCGCTTTCTCCAACCTTCGCCATCGCCGCTCTCCTTTCTTTGACCTCGGGGAGAAAAACAAGAGATTACGACTTGAAAAAAAAGAGAAAAGACATTAAAAACAGGAAAAAAAAGGTTCGCCTACCTCGCTCATGAACTTCTGGCCCTGACACCGACACCTGCTCGTTTTTTGCTGTGTGGCCGAGCGATGAAAATTCTTTTCTTGGCGGCCATTCGACGTGCTCTCTCCTAGCAACACCGCGTCTTGTGTCCCTGCCGCTCACCACATGCTGCAGGTATCTTCGTGTGTCGCTACACGTTAGGCCCGCTTCCACGTCTCCGTTTCGCGTCTCTTCCCGCCATTCGACCGCCCGGACGAGTTGGGTAAAAAACCGACGCGAGGGCACGCTTTCTTGGGAAACCAGGTCGGGTATTCTTGGGCTCGGGCAAGCATGGCTGCGCTGGTCCAGACATATCCGCAGCAGACTGGTACGGTGACGATGCTCCAAACGCGGCCCTCCTCCACCTCGGGCATCATGTCGACGAGCCAGCCGCATGCCAATCACCAGTTCGTCGGGAGCTCGCCACAGGCCCCCAGATCCCCCTACCACGCCGCGACGGCGGCCGGCTACCGAGGCAACAGCGCCCCGGTCCAGCCCTACGCCTTCACCAGCACCCCGAACCTCAACCAGACCGTCTCCTGGCAGCAGCTCGGTGTCTACAGAACGAGCCCGTCCGCCATGGCGCCCGGCGTGCAGCCGCATGACCAGAGCGCCGCCTACCGCGGCCCCTTCCTCAACGGGCCTCAGGCCGCCAACGCCGACTACTCGCACTCGTTTGGCCTCAGCCATGGCGGCTCGCGCGACGACTCGGCCCTGGCCACCGCTCGAAACATCACTCCGACGTCGCGGCCGCAGCCCTACCTGTCCGTCGGCCCCCAGCCATCCTCCTTCACCGGCCCCGGCGCCCCGAGCAGAAATGCCCCCGATCGATACAGGCGGTCGAGCGGCGGAGTCAACCACTCTCGCTCGCAGAGCTCGACCTTGCCGTCCAGCATCTCCATGGTCAACGCCGCCCAACCGTACGCGCCACAAGGGAACCATCGGCTTTCCGTGCCCAGCTTCTCCGGCGGCCGCAGCCTGGTCGGCGTCTCGTCCCTCGACGACATGCACCTGAACACCCGCTCCTTCCACGAGGATCCCAGGAGGGCCCGCCGCCGCAGCATGCACACGATCGATTCGCCCGACCTCTCCAAGGTTGGCTTGAACGTCGGCGACGCCACTCGCCCCGACAAGGGTTCCCGATCCCCACACCTGGCACCGAGCCCCGTGGTCCACTCGCGCAGTGGCAGCTCCGAGAGCGCCTCGTCGAGCCGGAGCAGCCACTCGCGCCAGTCTTCTGTGGGTTCCAGTTTTTTACTTTTTCCCCCTATTTTCTTTCCTTTTTTCGCCCCTTCCCCGGGGCATTCAACTTCTCTGGACGCATGCTAACGGGGCTCCATGCGCAGGCTAACAACAACCGCAATGTGGCGGTCTCCACCGGAAACCCCTCTTCACCAGCGGCGGACGAAGCGTCTTCCAAGGCCGACCAGCCCCGACTGGTCAACATTCCACCGCGAGGCTCATCGTCTGACGCGACCAAGCGCACCCTCAGCCCCTCGCCCTTGTCGAAACCGGCCACGATGGCAACGGATGCCGCTGAAGAGTCGTCGCAGGGGGCCGCGGGGTCCCTCGCCTCGGCTGGCGGCAAACTCAATTCCCCCGCAGCCAAGCAGCTCGCCGCCATCAGCCAGAAGGGTGGCAAGGCCAAGAGCAAGACGTCGCGGCTGCGGAGGGCCTTCTCGTTCGGCAGTGCCGCCGACTTTCGCAAGGCCGCCGGCGGCGACGACGACGGCGCCGATAAGACCGAGCCGTCGAAGCTCCACCGGGAGCCCACACCGGACGAGGCCTACGATGCCGAGCAGGCTCGGATCGCCGAGGCGCAGGAGGCGGCGGGCATCGGCAACAACATTTACGGCGGCCGCTTCTTCGGCTCGACCGACAACCTGTCCATCTCGTCGACGGCGTCGTCGGCGTCCGTCATGATCCGCAAGATGGGACGCGGCATGAAGAGGAGCACCCGGTCACTGGTCGGCCTTTTCCGGCCCAAGTCCCTGAACGGGGTCCCCATCGGCGAGGCGCCCGCGCCCGACGCCAGCCAGGCCGCCGTGTCCATGATCACCGTCGAGGCCGAGACGCAGCGGGTCAACGTGACTGCCGATCCCGCCCTCGCCAACGGCGGCACCGGCTTCCCTCACCTGGAGCGCAACTCGCTCGACGCCGCACAGGTGGTGCCCGAGATGGCACCCGAACGCCTCGGCAGCTCGGGGACGGACCGGTCGGCCTCACGCAAGAGCATCGTGGGCGGCGACAAGGAACGGGCCGAGGTCCTGGCGGCTGTTCGCAAGGGGATCCTGAAGCGTAAGTTGGCCGGCGCCCTGCCCCCCGACCATCGGCCGTCTGCTGACGACGGCGTCGGAACAGGCTCGTCGAGCCCCTCGATCCGTCCCGCCGAACCGTCTCCGGAGCTTGCGCTGCCCAACATCCCGGCCATCAGCGACTCGCCGAGCTCGAGCGCCCCCAGCACGCCCAACGACGAGTCGCAGGGCCACAAGAGGACCGGCTCGATTGCCATCGGCAACGAGGACTACTTCATGTCGGCGCTGCGCCTGCGGCAGGACACCAAGAGCCCCCCCGGTACGCCCCAGGGAGGAGCCAAGCGGAACGCCACGTTTTCGCCCCGCATCGTCTTCTACGACACATGGCCGAGCCAAGAGTACGACCGGCGTGGGGACATTGCGACGTGCAACCGGCTCACGCCGATGTTGGCTCAGCAGATCAAAGAAGAGCTCAACACGTTCAAGATGGTATGTTCCCATGCCGCCCAAAGGGTGGATGGCGGCGAGGCTGACGATGCACCACAGGAGATGGAAGTCCACGAGAATTCCAAGATCTACACACACTTCTTTTGACGACGGCCACGCCGACAGGACGGGATCTTACCGGTGATTCATTTCTCGACGACGGGCGGTGAAAGCCCGAGGAACCATGTACTTTGCTCCACATTTACCATGAGCGGCGTTCAGGGACAGCATAGTAAGGTGTCGACGGCGTTTTGTTTCCTTGCAGTCTGTGCGACTACTTGTCACGCGAGGGACCCATGCCACGGGTCATACACATCTCCTAATATTGCGGCCGAGCCCCGGGGGTTTTAGGGGCGCGAGACGGTCCGGCGTCGATTGAAACGGAGGCCCGGTGAGGGCGCGCCGGCAAGAGAGCGTCGAGCCCCGCGTCGAACCCCTCCGGATGAGGGACAAGTCTGCGAAAAGGAACGCCGCGGGCGCCCCGTCGAGCTGGACGGACCTTGTCTGCGCGAGCAGACCGTGTCGCAGGACGATGGAGGGCGGGGAGGGCCAGGCGAAGATGCGCAAATACCAGATACATGTACGGCGCCGATGCCGGCCCCGGGAGAGGGAGGGGGAGGAAGGGAGAGAGGGAGGAGGGTCAAGCTTCGGTTGCCGGGCTCACATCTGATTGTGACAGGCGGCGAGGCCACATCTCGGTAGCGTGAACAAGCATAAGCGAGATATACTGTTGTTGCAAGTGTGTATGGAAGGAAGATTGCCGTTGGACATTGGGAGTCCGGCAAAGGAGGAGGGTGTCGATACACTCTGTGCCACGGCCCGGAGCCTAGGGGTCAGCAAAAACAGCCTTCGTTCAACATAAGCGTCGACCATATCGGCATTTTGCATTAAATGTCCCGTGTTGCGGCAACTCTCGCTCTTCCTTTTCCTTTTTGTCCTCTCCTTTTACTTTTTCCTGTTTTAGTTTGTTCTCGTGATTGCGGCGGATCGGCCTTTGCGTGCCTCAGGGGCTGGCGCGTTCTCGAAATGGGGCCCGAAGGTGTTTTAGGTCCGATGATTGTCCGAAATCCGGCCCGCTGTCTCGCTCTTTTCTTTTTTTTTTGCCTTGCAAGGCCCACCACGGCTGGTGTAAATCTCAGCCTCGTCCCGTTGGCCGCCCATCCTGACCATGTCGATCGAATCCTTCTGCCTACCGCAGATCTTCCCAGCTCGACGCCGCTTTCGCCAGCAGGGTGCCGACTGACGACGGGGGGACTTGGCACTAGACGCAGCCTTTCTTGTGTACGCGCAGGCGCCCGGGCTCGTCCATGCGACGGGCCATCTTCAGGCCTCGGGCTTGCGCTTCGCACACATCCCCTGCGACGACGAGCAAAGCCGTCGTTTTCTGGCGAGGCATGGCCGCGATGGCGACTGCAGAGACGACGCCGACACCCGCGGCCGGCAAGAAGCTTCACGGGAGAGCCTTCTACGAGAGCATCGGCAGCCCCCGGTTCGTCGTGGCTCCCATGGTAGACCAGTCTGAATTCGTGCGTCGCCAGCGAGGGCCCGTCGTCGCGGCCGGTGGCTAACCCGCTCGGGCTCCGCAGGCCTGGCGCATGCTCACCCGATCCTTCATGTCCGAGTCGGAGCAGGGCCAGCTCCTCGCCTACACGCCGATGCTGCACGCGCGCCTCTACTCGCAGGAGGAAAAGTATCGCAGGGCGCACTTCCAGCCCGTCCGCGCCGGCACGGCCGAACCGTGGCTCGACGGCAACCCTCGAATCGACCGGCCCCTCTTCGTCCAGTTCTGCGCAAACGACCCCGACGCCCTCCTCGCCGCCGCCCGGCGCGTGGCCCCCTACTGCGACGCCGTCGACCTCAACCTCGGCTGCCCGCAAGGCATCGCGCGGCGCGGCAATTACGGCTCCTTCCTGCAGGAGGACCAGGATCTGATCTTCCGGCTCATCAACATACTGCACAGGGAGCTGCCTATCCCGGTCACGGCCAAGATCCGCGTCTTGGAAACGAAGGAGAAGACGCTGGCGTACGCGCAGAACGTGCTCAGGGCCGGCGCCTCCATCCTGACGGTGCACGGGCGGAGGAGGGAGCAAAAGGGCCACCTGACGGGGCTCGCCGACTGGGACATGCTGCGCTTCCTGCGAGAGAGCCTGCCGCCCGAGACGGTCATCTTCGCCAACGGCAACGTCCTGCAGCCCGGAGACGTGGAGAGGTGCCTGGAGGCGACGGGGGCGGACGGCGTGATGAGCGCCGAGGGGAACCTGAGCGACCCGGCCATCTTCGCCAAGCCTCCGCCGCCGGGCCAGGAAGGCCTCGAGTACTGGAGGGGCGAGGGCGGCAAGGGCGGCTGGAGGGTCGACGCCGTGATGCGACGCTACCTCGACATCCTGCACAGGCACGCCCTCGGCGCCGAACCACCGTCGCGCCGGCCGCTCTTCCGGCCCGGCGACGACACGGCGTGGATGCGCGAGGGCGAAGGCGAGGGCGAGGGCGAAGGCGACGAGCCGGCGAGGAAGCGCCGCAAGAAGGAGGGCGGCGGCGGCGGCCCCAAGCGCGACGTCGCCTCGCCCAACCTGTCGGCCATGCAGCCTCACCTCTTCCACCTGCTCCGCCACCTGGTCACGCGCCACACGGACGTGCGCGACATGCTGGCGCGCAGCCGCAAAGACGGCATCGACGGCTACGAGCGCGTCCTGGACGCGGTGGAGCGCAAGGTGGCCGAGGGCCTGCTGGAGTACGAGCGGACGGGCGGCAAGGGCTTCGACGACGACGACGACGACGACGACGACGACGACGAGCAGGACGCGCCGCAGGAGGAGAGCTCGGCGGGGACGATGCGGCGGTGCAGGCGGCCGTGGTGGGTGGCGCAGCCGATTGTGCGGCCGCTGCCGAGCGAGGCGCTCGCCAAGGGCGCCATCACGCTGAGCAAGAAGGACAAGAAGGCGGCGGCGGCGGCGGCGCAGAAGGGAGGCGAGGTCGTGGCGCGGGCCAAGGAGGAGGAGCTTGCGAGTCGAGACGAAGCCGTTGCCGGGTGAGGCCTCCTCGCACAGACATAGACGGCCGTGCTCTTGTACGCATAGCGGATAGATAGACCCGGGGTCGGATCACCGGTTCGTCTCGCTCGACACGGGACGTTTTCGGACATGTTCTCCAGGCCTGGCTGTGCGTGCGTGTTCCGGGCCGCCCTCATCGGGAGCGGTGTAGGTGCCAGTCGACGGCTTGACGGGCCGCCTCCGCGCCGTACGAGAGGTGGGCTGGCGTCGGCGGGAGCTGTTGATGATGCTCGGGCCGTGTCCGCGGGGCGAAACGACGGGTTGAGTATTGCGTTGGGCGTGGCGTGAGGGAGGCGGACGGGGAAGAGCATCTCTGGGATCGTCGTTGCTGGATTCCGGATTGTCCACGAGGCTCTGGATGCGACTTTGGCTGTTGTACGCTTCCCCTCAGTCGACGTGTATCGTCTGTGCAGACCCCGGTGCGCCGCTGTCATTTGGCTGGTCCGTTCGTCCGCTCGACTCCGTGTACCGTCTGTGCCGCGGTTATGAGGCCCAGGCGCGTCATCGTATCTGGACTGGTCAACTCTGTCCTCACTTCGCTGTCAGGTAGACGATTCATGAAGCTCTGATGCGTCATCGTGTGGCTGTTCTGGATGGAGCTCATGGCAGACCATGCAGCGTTGTCGATATCGTACGCAGCCAATCACTCTCTCTTACCCCTGACTCGTCCGTCGTGTGAGACGACTGCAGTCGCGTCGTGCTCGGCGGTTCGGTCATCGCCCCTGAGCGGCCCCTGCTTCGGATGGGATCGCCCTTGTAGGAATCCTCGTGGCTGGACTCGGCTCCTCGGATGGACGACCTCGAGAGTTTGGTTTGGATTGTAACGAGCTCGGGAAATTCAGTCATCTTCCCCAGCCTTCCCTTTCCACACGCCCCCTATCCTCATCGGTTGCTGGTCCCGCCTTGAGCCCCGACTTCTCCATGGAGTCATCCGCCTATCTGTAGGGTTCGGCCACTCCCTTTATAGGATCCTCCCTTTATAGGGCACTCTTCAAGCGACCTTACCCCTTCGTGCCGTGGCAGATGGGATGAAGTGTTGGGCAAGGAAAGGTCGGGCCTTCCTTGTGCAAACGGTGCCTCTGCTACATACAGTGCCCAAACCGTGCAAACACTGTCGGACTATATCTTGCCCTGTTTTTCCTCCGGCAAAACCAGTCCTTTATCTTTTCCTCCTCGTCTTTATCAGGACCGGGATTTTTGTGCCGCATCTCATCCTGAATGCCGTTCATCCCTGGCGCGGAAGAGGACGGGGAAAAGCGCCGCCGCGGCGAGCTGCCTTCGTCTTAGGCGTGCGGCCGCGCTCAAAGGGCCCGGACTCTGCTGCTGCGAAGTCGGTACTAGTCCTACGGCTTCTTTCACTCCTTCCGTCGCCCTCTTACCGCTACTGCTATCACTACTTCTATTTCTATCCTTACTCTTGCTCCGGCTCCGCTCCGGCTCCGGCTCCTGCACTTCACGGCCTCTCCGAGAACGGTGTGCTTGCGTCGACGGTTACGGCCCTATTTTGTGCCGCATCATTTCATGTCTCCGGCTTCGTCTCGGTATCGGTCTCGGATCCGCCGCCCTTCCCCCCTGGCCTTCACTCGGGAGACAACAACCCCTCTTCAGGAACTCGCCACTCAAGATATCGGACTCGCCGTATCACTGATCGGCGCCAGCATCACGGCGCTCGTCTTCGGCCCCTGAGGGAGCGGAGACAGGCAGGTCTCCTCAGGGTTCGATGACTGTGTGATGTGCAAGAGAGCTCAGGTGACGCGCCGAGCCGACACACATGGCGCGGGCCAAACCAAACTCGATGAAAGCAATCGACATGGTGGCGAAGTAATGGCGTTTGACACATTGAATCCCGGATTGGTACATCTACCAGACGTCATGGGCACGATTATGCGCGAGTGCTCGACCCGTCTTCCTCCCCGTCACGCTATCGATGCACGATCACGGACCGGGCGCCGGGCCCCGACGACGCCATCGGCGTCCTCGGGACGGCCGCCGTACAAGCGTTGCAGGTCCTCATGTTCGTGCCCAAGGTCTACGATAGTTACAAACCCGTCTTTCACCACGCAAAAGCGAGACTACAAATCCGGCCAGCCGAATTTTCCCTCGACGAATTCTGCCGTGGAGCGATTTTTCGATAAAGCAGGAGAAGATCTGGAACATGATAGAATCCAAGCCTTTTGATATCGATCGACGCATTCCCTCGCCAGGAAAGCCTGCAGGCTTACCATTGGTTCCTACAGTCTCGAGGACCTGGCCCGTGCGACGTGCTGTCTCCTCTTCGCCAGGGCCGCCGCCATGGCACGCGCTACAAATATGTCCAATTTTTACAAATCTTTTTTGGGCGAGAGAGAGGCATTTGACGAGATCGCCTCTGCGACGCCGTTGTCTTCTGCCCCCGGACTATTGGAAGTCTTGCGTGCCAGGGGGGCACGCAAGACTTGTGTGGAGAAGCTGTGGGCAATATACGTCCTGGTGGTGCAAAAACCAGGCTAAGCTGCTAAGAGACTTCTGGGACAACTTCGAAAGCGAAATTTTCGATATTTTCGTATCTATAAGCGAATATTGAAGAGCCTATAGAGTTGGAAGTTGTACGTTGTTTCTGGCTTCAACGCACAGTATGGCGTCCATACAAGATTTCAGCAGTAGGATCAGGGCGCGTGCGGTGGCTCATGCTGCGGGCAAGACAAGATGACGAGGCTCTAGAGAAAGCAACCGACGTGGCGGAGAGGTGATGGATGGAACCCCAGACGGGTACACTCTGCCTTATGTACAAGACATTGCTCGGCGAGGAAATGTCTTTCAACCAAATCTGCGCCGAGGATATACGGCATATGCAGCACACAGCATCGTTCAGCTCAGCGCAGCTGACCCACAGGTAGTGGCCGAGAGAGAACATGGTCACATCGGGTGCGCGACTGCTCAGTTTCGTGCCACTTCTGCAATCCTCCACAAAACGTGGGCCACCAAATGCTGGCTGTGGTCTGAATCCTGCTCATCGCACGGCGAAGTGGGCCAGAAAGCTGGCTTTAACCCCCGAAGGCCAGTGGGCGGCCAGGTGCCACTGCGGCTATAGGCTTCCCGCGGTCTAGACTCTTCAATTGCAGCCTTTACAAATGTACAGTCTCTTTAGCTAAGGATGACGCGAGCTTGACCCAAGGAGGGTCGTTCCGAGACAAGGGCATAAACGATAGAAGTCCAGACACAAGGGGAAGGTTCATAGACTGCTGGAGATTGTCATTGTTAGGATTGAAGTCTCGTTTGAGTCTTGATCTGGGTTCATTTCCAGCCTCTGCCTTGTGTCAGTTACCCCCGATCCTTGGGTATGTTACAGAAGTCACGCGCTCCAACCGTTACCGTTCTTTGTCGTACCGCATGAGCACAAGGTAGATAGTTCTCGCGCTTTGGATGATCAGGGGGGTCTGGGTGGGCAAGAACGCTACACGTACGTACCGTAGAGCCGAGAAGATGATGCATTTGGTCAATGTAAGCTTGCAATGTGAAATAAAAGCCAGTCTGGACAGGGCGTGGGAAGTAATAGGCGCTTCTCCGTGCCCACGTTCTGAGCAGATGTGCCACGGCTGAGGTGTATTCCCCTTGACTTCAAACCTATCTCGCCTCTCGATACATGTACAACGACTCTCGAATTGAAGCATTCACAAAACCGACCATGCCTTTATCCATCGCTCTTCCCTCCACGATTGCGTGAGATAACTGATCTGTTATCTTCTCTTCCTTCACTCATTCATCATCGGTTTACTATCATCTGATATGCCAGCATCGCCTCTTTACCATGTACCACTAGGAATTCCGGAAGCTCTGAAAAAAGATATCTGAAGGCCGCCTTCGCTTGATCCTTGCTGGGACTCTCCCCCCTTTTCCTTTATCTTCTTACATACTTGACGTACCGCTGGTTGGAGAAAATCCTGCTCGTTAGCCAAGCTGACTTCCACCATGGTCGTGGGCTCGGATGCGAATCTCTGGCTACATGTAGGGAAAAGAAACTGCTCATAAATTCTGTCGGCCTCTTCGTGCTTTCCACATGTGACGAAGAAATGGGCAATGTAGCTTCGGATCCGCCGCATCGCAGAGTTGTGAAACCAGTCTTCCGGATCGATTTCGTCGAGGACCTGATGATAAATCTGCTCCTCCTCTCCGACCTTCCCCAAAATACCCACCGTCTGACCGAGGATATGTTTCGCATCGATCAGAAGCTTTAAGGCGTGCCGACTTTTTGAACTCGTGCGAGCGCCTGCCGAAGCATCTGCTCGGCCTCATCGTGCCTACTCATCTTATCAAGCTCCATTGCAAGTGCGCATGAAGATCGAAGGGTATCGGCACGCTCCTCACCGAGCAAAATAGTAGTCAGCTGCAGCTCGTCCCGGTAAATTTGCTCGACTTTTTCGTGCCTTCCTTGTGAAGAGGGTATGCCTTCGTGCGTCCGTTTGCCAAAAACCACCAGGTCGTGCTCCTTGCCTAGTGCTTTCTCGGCGAGGATTGAGGTTTTGCCGAATCACTGACTCGGTCTCATCAAGCTTCCCTTGCCACTTGAGTGAAAACGCGAGCTTAGCATTGGTCAGTATTGGCTGGCTATGCTCCGTGCCCGGTCTCTTCTTTTCTTGATTGAGTTGCTGATGAAGAGTAGTCATCTCCGCTTCATGGGAATTTCCCCGAGTCTTAAGGCCACCAAAAAAGTGGTTAGGAGAGTGTTACCAGCTTCATAATTCTTCGCATTCGATAACTAGGCCAAGGCTGCCTGTGCATGAGGCAAATATATTCGCCACATGCGTGTGTTCACGAAACTTGGACGCACTGTGGCGAGTCGCTGTATCATTGTTGTAACGCTCTCCTCAAGTTGCTTCTCGCTGTCCAGCCAATTCCGCATCGCGAGCCCGACCAAACGATGAACGTTGAATAAACGTGACTGTTCTCGCTCCGAGATAAAGGCATAAGCCTTGAGAATGCCGATGGCCTCGTCCGCCTCTAGCTCGTCGGCTGGGCGTAGCAGAAAAGCAGGCATGTCCTTCTCGGCGAGTAGGCACATGAATGCTAGATACTGTGCGGCGAGGCTGTTCTGCGAAATGCGACGGAACGAAATGAGCCACGTTGTGGCCACGGGGTTCTTGGTCCCCTTGTAGCGGCCCCGGCCCTCAAAGTCCTTGCTGAGTAAAGAAACCAATCTCTCGTTGCTTGTCTCGCAGTGCTCGAGATACCTGCTGGCTGCCATGCCCGTCTAAGCTATATATGCCGATGCCTGCTTGATGGCTAAGGGTAGATAAGTTAAGACATTAAGCAGCCGCTCTGTGCAGGATGGGCCACATATCTGGTCCTTCTTTAGGTTTCGTTACAGAAGCTCGGTAGCCTTATCCCTGCTTATTGCCATTGCAACAAATGTTTTATTTGTGAGAGAGTTCCAGGTTCACTGTGACCTCATGATTTCGCGTCGTGAACAGGACGGAGCCCTTTGGACTGAACGGAATCTAGTCCGAGAGTAACATAACAGGGTCGCTACCCAAGAGCTCCACATCGTCAGCGCTGTCAATGATGAGAAGCCAACTACCAAAACTCTCTACTCAGCGCATCCTTGACAATTAGCGCTGCGCTTTCATAGACGTTATCGGTCCCCTCGAGCTGGAGTTGGCGGCCAATGGCGTGGAAGCCGTTCGCGAAACTGGCGGAATTGATTGCCGGAACCCGAAAACGGAGCCCTCAGGTTACTCCTCTCGAACCCGGTATGCCGCTTCCAGAGCGATCTGCGTTTTGCCGGCCCCTCCGAGGCCTTTAATGGCCGTTCGTTGGCAGTCGTCCTGCACGGCGCTTGGAGGAATGCTCTCGACAAGTTGCGTCAGCATCTCCTCCCGCCCGACAAACTCCTTATTTCGCTCCAAAGGCACGAGAAAATGACCTTGATGTTTATCTTGAGCGGGAGCCGAGGTCGTGTTCAACGGTCCTTGCGTGAAACCAGCTAAGAGTACTGCTGCTGCTACAATGCCAATGCCAACCCGAAGCACCGCCTTTCGCATAAAGCGATCCCCAGTGAGGCGCCCCTCGCACCTATCGAACCTATTAGCAAGTGGCCTGCCACGTCTGCGCACGCCCAGAAAATTTGCTGGTAGTAGCATATCATCATGCTTCAGGGGCTTTCCAAGTAGAAGAAGTTGGACTTGCTTACCCTTTTTTCGCAGCGTTATTTGCGCATCATCTGTAAACTCCTTCAGGCGAAAAGAAACACAATATTGTTGCAAACTTGAATCCAGGGATGTCGTTCGACCGGATGGTGTGGCGCCAGGTCGGAGCAAGACGATTTATGCCCAGGGCCTGCTGTCCCTCAAGGCCGTGAGACAGAGAGCACCGCTGTCGGTTGCTACTGTTGATAAGCGGCTCCTACCAGTGAGCGTGCTCTCTCGTGGTTCCAAGGCTTAGAGGGCAGACTGCGGAGCAACCCCCACGCGGAGACGAGGGCGAAAGCGAGGTAGATCCTTACGCAGCCATAGAGCAGCTAGATCATCATCGAGCACTATTAGTCATTGATTGGCACCTGAGACACGCCTTATTTATCTCATTGGAATAAAATAGTTCTCAGATAACCCCCTCCGCTTAAGCTAATACCTGATAAGTAGAATTCAACTTGATGGAAATGTAACAGGCCTCGGGTCGCTCAAGTCACACCCATTGGCCCTATTCTGTTGTCTGACGTCGATGGCGCATGAAGTATCATCTCCGCCTACCTCTTTGCATTTTCCAAAAGCCTCTTTGCTCTCAAGATTGCAACTCAAGGCAACGTCTGCCAGTGGACATTCAAATTTCAGGCAGTCTGGCGACGTCTGCCTGCGAAAGATCGAGTAAACACGGGGGCTAGCCGCAGCGAATCCAAGAACGGCGAAGAGAACTATCGCAGGGCCCTTCATCGTGATCAAGAAAAACAGGTTTTCGACTAATGGGAAAAGTGGTAGTCGTATGGCTGTTTGGTATTCGAAGATAGATAAAACGAGGTGGCTACCGTGGTATAGAGTAGGCATAGTGAGAAAGAATTCTAAGACGAGATTCCAGTGGTCTTTATGCGAACTCAGACCATCATCAAATCTGAGAAGTAGCTTCGTGTATCAACCCCCATAGTATACCCTCAGCACGACTTCCCCCTTCCCCTCGTCCCCTATCCCACAACACTTTACTGTTCTTAGAACGTGCCGATAGGACACTATTGAAGCTCCGACTTTTCTAAAACGCTGAGCGGATCCGTCCTCGGTAGCGAATCATCGATCAGGGGCCGTAAATCCCAGCGGCTTAGACGCAAGGCCTTGGTCTTTCTCGTCATCAAAAGTATTGGTCAAAAGTATGGCTATCATCAAGACTGTAGGCCGAATGACAGGTTTCAGAGGCAGTCACATAGGCAAGGCATCAAGGTTTTCTGTGTCTTACATCAGTTTCACTATCGTATTGCCTCATATGCAATACCTGCTTCCAGACTCCTAATCGGCCTCGAATGCATATATACGAGGCTGCAGGGGAACGAAACCGCAAGGGTCTCGACATATACTAGGTATCCTAGGCACAGACGGACGTTCCCATTTCTCAGCCCTCCAGGAGCTATATCCTCAATTTTCTTAACAATCTCACAGACTTAGTGGGAGCTGCTGGAGCTACACCACTGTTAACCCGCGCATAGAAGTGTCCAGGGTCCCTTTCGGCGTACGACTCGCAGCACCCCGTAGTCTCCTCGTAAGATAACGTCCTCGCCACGCCAGTCTCCCGGCACCGTCTCTGAAGAGCCGCTACCTCGCTCTCGCCCTCGTCTCCGCGTGGGAGTGTGGCATGTAGCAGACACTTGGCTAGCAGTCAGACGATGCGTGCGAGGCACAGGCATCCGTACAGAGGCGACGCACCGCCACCGCTCTCGGCACTCTTCGTCCCCGGCCGCCGGCTCTGCGGCCATTCTCTGCTAGGCCTGCCGGCCAGTTATCCACTACGGGCTGCCGTTACAGGCGGTTTGTGCAATAGATTCGTGGCGGGAGTCGTCGCGGACCCTCGCCCGTGCCCCGACCACGCAGTCCGGGGTTAGCTTTATCTGATGCTCCGGAGTCAGTTCCCCTGGCCGCGATTGTAGGCGGTTCGCATCCCCGTGGCCGCGCCGTTGGCTAAGAAATACTGCATCATCGTCATCGCTATCGCCACCGGCGCCGGCGGACGCATAAATCCTCTCTGCGGAGCCTCGGCCTTTACGGTAAGGTCTGCCGCCTTCGCCGGGCTTAGTATACTTCTTACACGACGAGTCGAGGGCCTTATACCGGCTGCACCCGGTCTTCTCGCCTTGAGTATTATACTTCATCCATATCGGATAAGCAGGCAGGTTTAAAAGCGCTTATACGTATAACGATCCTCGAACGGAGGTGATGCCGTACCTGCTTAACTCAATATGCTTTACTCAATATGCTTTACTCAATATGCATTATAGGTCTGCTAAGGAGTCAGCTAAATGTTAGCCAGTTAAAGGTCTAGGAAAGCGCACCACCCCGATCATGTATATTACACCTCTATACGCAGAGCCTAGTTTAACATCTGGATAAATACTCCATAATCAGGCGAATCGATAGCATCGGCTGGCTGTAGGGTCTGCCACGCTCGACCTGCCAAGCTACTATCCTCGTGTCCTGCCGCTTCCCCCCCCTCCCCTTGACACGTTCAGTACATACATTAGGGACATTGGCTATGACGGGGAAGGTCACGAGAGGCTAAGCTCTGAGTCGGGACTTGTATGAGAGACGCTCTTGTCTTCCACTGTCTGGAGAGACGCCGAGATCCCTTATATATCCGTAGGCCGGCCTACAGGCCGGCGACCAAGCCGGACCGAGTGATCTGGACCTGAATCCTCTCCGTTAACCTTTTCTGATCCTTCTGGTCCTATGGTCTGACTACCTTGATAGCTTCAATAGTTGTGACAATGGCTGGTGGTATCGGGAGCCCGTCTGGGAGCAGACATCAGATGCTTGCGCCATCTTCCGGTGCGGTCTACGGCGCGGGGCCTGTTATAGTGAGTCAAAAGGGGTCACACCGGGCTGCAATTCGAGCACTGCGACGAAGTTGCCGAGGAATGGCCAGAGGGAGAGGGACTTCCGTGGCGTCTGCTGAAGGCTGTCTCCGCGTTGGAGGAGTTCCGGACACTTGTGGTACTCCAATGCGCGCAGCATCCCTGTCGATTCTGGATCGCTTCGAGGGCCGTTCAACACTCGTCACGTCATCCGGACCACGCTTCGACGGCCTGGGTCGTCTCTTTTTGCCCCGCCCTGTGTGCGAGCCCTTTGGTTCATTCAACTCGGCCTCGATCAGAGGAACTTGTTCCACAATCCATCGCAGTAAAATGCTGTGGCGCTCTGCATCCTTCTTCGCACCCTGGTAGTCCCATGTTTCCTGGACGAATTGTATGATGAGTTCGACCCGTCTCTTAATCGACTTTAGCGACGCCGTTGCCTTCTCTAGCCTATCCAGGACTGCTTTCATCATGGTATCGCATTCTGCCGGTTCGAGGCCAGAGCCTCGTGGTCTGTCCATGGCTTCGCGTAACCCTGCCAGGGCTGCTTTGGCGGCTGATTTTGCCGATTCGAAGGCCTTCGTCTCTGTATCTACTTCTTTATGACCTCGTATTGAAGACTCGTTGGTACGTAGGTACTCATCCGTCTCACCAGGCCTGAAAAACCCCGAGTCCACCAGCTGCTTCCAGGCCTCGTCGTACTTTGCCTGGAGTTCCTTGGCTACCCGGTTGTACCTGTCATACCAACAGTATTCGCAGCAAAGATACTCGATCCAGGTTGTTAACTTGTCTTGCCGGGCCTGATCTTGATTAAGCTGGAATGTCTGGGTAAGTCCATGCTCTGTTAGGCGCTGCTGGACTGCCTCGACGTATGCTAGAAAGCCGCCATCGTCTTCGAGTGCTATGAGACTATGTTGGATTATTTCAGCGGTGTTTCTTGACCTAGTTAAAGCCCGCCTTGTCGCTTAGAGGGTCGGCTTGAAGCTTGACCAAGTCAGGTGTCTATCCATATAGCGCGCAGTGGCGCTTCTCCCGATCAATATGTAGGGGATATTCCGCGTCGTAATTATAAGTCCCTCTCTTGACTTGCTGCCACTTGCGGAAGTATCTCCATCTATTGAGCTGTTTTTGGAACACTGTCCCCCAGTCATGTGTGCCATCCGGGTTCGGAGAGAGCAGCCAGGGCCGCAGCATCTGAAGATAGTCTTCCGGATTCCTGGAAACTTGCTCGAGGAGACTGATAGGGTAGAGCGGCCGGCGGCCCTCTTCGGCAAGCTATTTGTAATTCTCCGTCTCGTACCTCTTCGATTCTGCGTCATTTTCCTTGACCATCTCTTCATCGGCCAGGGGTCTCTCGTCGGGTAACGGCCGGCGGCCCTCGGCAAGGATGTTAAGATACCAAACAGTGCCGTAGTAGGGGTGGCTCTTATCGGGTTCGGGGAAAGATAGCGGCAAGGTGTTATTAGCGGATATCTCGAGCAAGCGTGCCGTAACGCGATCTCGATCGACTGGTCGGCACTGCAGTGCGTCGTTTGCTTGGCCCGCTCCAACCCTGCTCTGGTATTAGGATAGATGACGCCTGTAAAGGGAGACGTCGACGGGCCATTGACCTCAACTTTTCTCCGAGTTTATCCCGCTCGTCCTTGGGCAACTTGTCCCATCCTTCAATATTGTCGAGGTCGAACCGGCCATCAGGAAGGCGCTTTTTGATCATGTACTGGACGAGTCCTGCATCGCTGAGAGCAATGACTTGGTCGGCAGACACCTTTGGGGACGTAGGCGCAGAGGACGGCATCCTGTTGCGTCCATGTCGCCTGTGGGCTTGTTGGGCAACAGATGGAGCGGGACTCCCTTTTATCATCTAGACGGGCCAATCGGATACCCAGGCACAGTCGTACATGGATGCCCATCACCCACCAGGTTGTCACAACGCTTTTGGATATGGCAGCTTCCAGGTTGTCCCCAGAAGCCCGTGGGGAGTAGGCTCTGTTGTCGGATGTAAGTGCACCTGGAGACTGCTTCTTGATTTTCGTCTTTGTTCCATGTCCTCAATGCACACGGAACTCCACCGATCTCTTGATGGCATACTCCGACCTCATTGTGTTTCTTCATGCGGCGGGCAGCCACAGTCCTTGGCTTGCAACGCGCAGAAGTGCCCATCCATAGCGAGCAGAACAGCCCCCGATTCGTTCCGCCAAGGCTCCCTTCCCCCACCTTGGAACACGATTCAGCCGGGCTACTATTCAGTACAGCCCCTGCCTTTCATGTTCGATTAACTTTCAGTCCCCGTCCGAGGAGCGAGATAGGCCTCGTGTGCGGGTGGGACCCTGACTGCGACTCTGTTCCGCCTGCGTTCCATGGAATCAATTTCCCACCATGGCGCCTTCACCTTCGACAATCACGACCGCCTCGCTTATCGAGATCTTGGCTCGCCGAGTGGAAGTCAGGTCACGTACGATGATGAAGGACATGGCTGGCGCCTTTCTTTCTTTTTTTTTTTTTTAACAAAAAACCCCCGGATCCCTGGCGAGCACTCGATTTCGCAAAAGCAGGAAAAAAAAACATCATTGACTTGACGGAATCTCTCAGCTTCCAAGTTGTTGTCTGCCACCTTGACATTTCTTCGCCGCTGTATCTGGACAACGTTAGTAGCTTCTGCCAGGAACGGGGCCAATAACCTTACGGAAGAAACTCGGCCAGGGAGCCTTTGGCGTCGTGTGGCATATCTGGGATGTGAGCACCGGAGAAGAACGTGCTCTCAAGGAGCCATCAGCAAGGGCAGTCCGGGAAAGAAGGGTCGACGTCGACGCGTGGAGAAACGAAGCTCGTATTATGGGGCTAATCTCGCACCATGTACGTGGTTTAGTCTTCCTCCTCTCCAACAACAAGCCCGACGAGCTTAAGGAATTTCTTACCTCTATGGTGGCCACGGAGCTTCAGCGGCGAAGTCCAGCTCATGATTGCTACGATCAAGTACGATATCTGCCTGATACGGTCGAAGATGGCTGTCGAACCCCAACGGCAACTTGCTACGCTCAGGAGAACCGACGTGGACTGATTCAAGACCAGGCCGCGGATACAGGTCACGACAATCCACAGGCCTCAACCCTCCAGCCTGCTCACCAAGACGCTGACCAACGTCCGGGCGCTTCACTGGCCGCTGACCTACTCGGCTCTGTTCGAACCCGAATATTTGTCCGTTCGGGCACCCCACCGCCGGACTCTACGTGTGCTAAGCCCATAGTTCTCTTCTATTATTGAAATATCCTGATATGGATCAGCCATGGAGGCAAGATCTATTCAAAGGTATATGCACATATTGATACATATGTGTAAGGAAGCAGCAGTTTTGAACAACCTTATATTCAACTACTTGCGGTGCTGAACCATGCACTCGCAGTCTGACGAAAGCCAAGTTGGCACGAAGGTCTGGCCATGGGAATGCCCTTGGGCGTAATGTGGCCCAGTGTGAGTTTATTGTGCCACAAGATCGACTGTGGAAGCTTTCGAGCTACATGTATGACCTGTTAGTGTGCATCCCACCTTGTTGCTGCATGCTTAGAGCTGGCGATTTATATGATTACTTATTGCCCACAGTGGAAAGTCTCCAAGACGGCGGGGAGGCTACCGCAAGCTTGTAGCCAATTGCCGCATGTACCTACTTTCTCCACGCCCATAAAACAGATCCGCCCAGTGACCATTGACGACAGATGTTTTTGTTACCAAGCTCTGCGTCTGCAACTACCACGAGGGGAACTTTCTTCGTGCCACCTAGTATATTGACCTCTGAAACCCTTAATAGTCTGCCTCGGACGCACGATGACCGTCAGCCACGGTCCTTATCGCCAAGACCGTAGTCGTAGCCAATACCGAATTGCCAGATACCTGAGCCCTATCACACCCTGTACTAGGATACGACGTTGCTTGCTCGCTCTTGATCTTCTTGGTCTTCTTGGCCTTCTTTCTTTTTGCCCTCTTTCTATCCCCGTTTGTTCTGGAATGTCCTTCGGGAGCGCAGAACACCGATCCATTGCTGAAACTTGAACCTGACAACTGGATCGATCGTGGTACATTCCTGGGACGCGGAGGTCGGGACAAACCAACAGTCATCTGAAAGAGGACAATTTATGACGAGTTTAAATCAGTAAATGGTCCAAACCTGCGCTTAGACGCCCCGAAGCTTACGCGTGAGGCTTACCCCGTTGTCCACGACTAATTTCGAAGTTCCGGACGTTGCGTCAGTCTCGAAGCGATAGGGGAGACAAGTCCAGAGAGGCCGAGAGTTCTCGTTTCCGGAAGGGCAACCCATGACTTCTAACTCCTTCCGATGGCGTAAGGAGTGAAGCACATGACTCTCGAGGCCGGCGACGGTCCTGGCGACCTTTCCGCATGGACATTTCAGGCCTGTGTGATCTTTTGCTTTGCCGGATTCGAGCTGGAGGACGGCAGCTGGCTGGTCTTGGCCCAGAAGAGAGCCCGTCTGGGGAGAGCGAGACGGGTCCAAGTTTCCGTCAGGGTGGCGCAGAGGATCAAGCTCGTGCTGCTGCACGGTCTGGGCGTGTCGGACAAAGGCCTGGACGTGCTGGTGCATGGCCTGGACGTGCTGGTGCATGAGCTGAAGGTCCTGACCGGGCCTATAGTCGCCAAAGGATGGATTCGGATTGTCAGACATCTTGAAGACCGATGCTCGATGACGTGAAGAGGCGAAAGGGGTCAGAAAGCGGGGGTGAGTCTGGTCAAGGCTCGAACGCAGGACGGGAATATTTCCGATGTGTGCGACGCGAAAAGCCCTTCCCAACAGGTTGCACGACAGTCCCGTGT
The DNA here is from genome assembly GCA_002591385.1 of Cordyceps sp. RAO-2017. Lineage (NCBI taxonomy): Eukaryota > Fungi > Ascomycota > Sordariomycetes > Hypocreales > Cordycipitaceae > Cordyceps > Cordyceps sp. RAO-2017. The sequence continues at coordinate 43,344 of NJEV01000006.1, forward strand.
CGTTCTTCTCGCGGTACCCTTTAAGTGACAAGTCGGAAGACATTCGAGGTTTAACCAAGCCGTTGAAAGAAAGGGCTGCAGAGCTCTTGGCCATATATGCGAAACCGAGAATATGTATTGATGAGTCTGTGTATATGGACGTCGCATCGGAACTGCGGTGCGCACAGGAACTGGTTAACCGGCACATAGAATAAGCTATCCGGCATATGAAACATGGGATAATATGGCGTAGGTCTACGAAAACCGCCTCTCCTTTCACGTTATATATAAGATAGGGGCCGGCGGCATGCCC
>NJEV01000006.1:43664-77392 GCA_002591385.1 Cordyceps sp. RAO-2017
AGGCGGTAAGCAAAGCTAGGTAGCCTCTCTCGCTGCCTCTCTCGCTGTCTTTCTCGTAGCCTCTCTCTCGCTGCCTCTCTCGCTACCTCTCTATATAGGTATCTAATAGATCTCTTCTACTTTTCCTTCTGGGGTCCTCCGGGGGCGTCTGCGGCGGGCTGCCACCAACCAACGCCATAACACCACAACACCATATCGTAATATCGTGCCTTCGTGACTTCTTGACTTCAAGACAGAGGAAGGCAACGGCAGAAGCCCGGGACGAATCTAGCTAATTGCCGCTCGACTTAAGGGTGGATCCGCGCTAACCACCTATTAAAGAAGCAAAGCTAGAGGGTGCTCACCCACTAACGTGTTCTCCTACCTTCCTAGCTTTGCTTAATGAATACCGGCTCTCGACTTCTACCGCTGCACCCAACGGGTTAAACAGGCCAAGCGCATACGTAGCCTTGAAGGCCTAATTCGTTTAGAAACGCGATAGGAAAGGGGATCGCAAGAGGTGACGGCTTCTCGGTCCGTTGATTGATTCAGCCTATCGGTGGCTGTTTTCATGCCCTCGCGCGCCGCTACTCCGGATTCGGTCGCGAGCCGATAAGGCGGCCGCAAGAGGCCGGGACCAGACTACGGCAGTTCTACGACATAGGCAGGCCATAGGGTACAGTTTAAGAAACGGTAGATGTTGGCAAATCGAGTGGGGTGGTGCCGCGGGCTGACTTAAGCCCTATTGACGTATCGTTCATGTGCCGGTATGTATGCTGGTTGCATGTAAGCCGGACCTCTAGATCAGGGCGTCACCGGGACGGCCCCTCTCCCAGTCCTCCGCTGACGAGATATTGTGAGCAATTTAATCAACCACATGCTGCCGAGTTTTTCAAATCATCGAGAGGCCAAAACCTCGCTCCTGCTTCCGCTTGAAAACAGGAGTAAAAATCAATGGCCTCGCCGACGACCAAGCTGGCCGTCCTGGTCGACGCCGAGAATGCATCCCCCGCCGTGGCGGCCCCGCTCCTGGCCGAGATCGCCAAGTACGGGACGGCGTTCGCCCGGCGCGCCTACGGCGACTGGACCGGCACCGGGCTCCGCGGCTGGAAGGACCAGCTGCTGACGCTGTCGATCCAGCCGGTGCAGCAGTTCGCGTACACGCAGGGCAAGAACGCGACCGACTCGGCCATGATCATCGACGCCATGGACCTGCTCTACTCGGGCCGCTTCGACGGCTTCTGCCTCGTCTCGAGCGACAGCGACTTCACCCGCCTGGCCTCGCGCATCCGCGAGGCCGGCCTCGTCGTCTACGGCTGCGGCGAGCGCAAGACGCCCCGCCCCTTCGTCGCCGCCTGCACCAAGTTCATCTTCACGGAGAACGTGCTCAAGCCGGTCGAGGAGCCGGCCCCCGCCGCCCCGGCGACCGACCCGGCCGCCTCCGTGTCCGCCTTGCCCAAGGCGCCCCCCCCCGGCCCTCTGCACTGGCTGCTGGCAGCCACCCGGGACACGTCCGACGACGACGGATGGGCCAACCTCGCCAGTGTCGGCGGCCTCGTCAACAAACGGCACCCGGAATTCGATCCGCGCTCCTACGGCTTTCTCAAGCTGAGCGACTTGATCATAGAATCAAAGCGTTTTGACATCGATCGACGCATTCCCTCGCCAGGAAAGCCTGCCGTGATGTACGTTCGTGAGAAGAGGACTTGTTGATGATCAGCTGCAATGCTGGCTTTATAATCTCAACCGGATCCCTTCATGTTGCAAGTCAGCCTAACCCCCTTCCCCTCTCCCCCTTTCGTCGTCAAGGCAGTGTCTGATATCCCCTAATGCCTTCACTCTCAACAATGGAGAAAGGCTCTCGCGATTCGCCATGTTGCTAGAGAACGAGGGGCATCAGGAATCGTTTTGCGTCTTGTTCTGAACATTGTACGTAACGCCAAGGCCATATCCGGGGCTATGCCTTTCATATCTTAATTTCAATCCCACACCGCAGTATGTTCTGGCGGGCCAAAAATTACCCAGCTTCGATCAAAGTCACAAGGTCGGATGCCTTTGCTAATTGCCGTGATGCCATGCCGCCAAGTTCACAGAAGAAGCCGCCAGCTCGGGCCCAGTATGCCAACAGACCCGGTAGTCAACGGAGAACGGGGTCGTAGATAAACAATGCTAACTCGATGTATACTCGCCAATATACGTATAGAAAGGCATCGACGCTATACTTACCGGGTCACGCGAAATGGATAGGTGCTGCGTTCAAGTGAGGCCTCCTGTTTGCCGTGCCTTGTTGAGCAACACGAAGCTCAGAACAGACATGAGATGCCGAGGTAGGCTAGGAGTGGAATAAAATTGGCGATGATGGCCATGGCAGGAGTAAGACCCGACTTCATTCTGTCGGGGCTGGTCCCAATTCCTCTTCTTTCTCTCTGCTCTTTGGGCTTACCTACCTTGGTGACAGCTCACAGGCGGGTAGTAGCACTATCGAGATTTCCCCTCCGGCATAGCGGCCGGATGACGTTGACGACGCATCCTCAAGCGGTCGCAATAGCCGCCCGACGTACTCAAAGACGTAACGTTTGCTCAATCTACGATGAGCCGCAGCGGAGCTTACCTCCGGATGCCTGACATTCATTACATCAATGCGGCGCAATAAATTGTCGCGTAATGGCTTTGCGTCCATCGATTCGATCTACCGCTGCTCAGCCCCTCCCCTTTTCTTCACGGGACGTGCTTGGTTGACGTCAAGGATATGCTTTCAACCGGCAACTGGGGTTATCCGGACACCGTTCGGCCATCAGCAAGCTTTACAATACCTCCATTGAAGTCGACAGACGGCTCCAGTCCATATATATACCCCTGAAGTCGACACTTGGACACAAGTACACGACATGCAGGAAATTGAGGAGAATATGGCAAATCTCGTCCCCGAATCGATCAAGCAAAAGGTCATGGGCTCTCATGGGCCTAAGATGGACCAGCTCGCGCACAACACGGTCGAGCCGAGCAGGGACACTCCCTTGACGACCGACTTCGGCACCCGGCAGTCCAATACGGACGACTGGCTCCGCGTCAGCACCAAGGACACGACGGGGCCCATGCTGCTCGAGGATGGCTTCGCCCGGGAAAAGGTTGGCCCCGGGCCTCGCTTGCGGAGCAGACGGGGCGCAGTGGACAGGGACTGACTTGCGAGCCCGCTGTTTAGATCCATCGCTTCGACCACGAGCGCATCCCGGAACGGGTGGTGCACGCGCGCGGGGCCGGCGCCTTCGGGACCTTCCGGCTCCACACGTCGGCCTCGGACGTGACCCACGCCGGCGTCTTGACGGACACGGCGCGCGAGACGCCCGTCTTCGTCCGCTTCTCGACCGTCCTCGGCAGCCGGGGGTCGGCGGACACGGTGCGCGACGTGCGCGGCTTCGCCGTCAAGTTCTACACGCGCGAGGGCAACTGGGACCTCGTCGGCAACAACATACCCGTCTTCTTCATCCAGGACGCCATCAAGTTCCCGGACCTGATCCACGCGGCCAAGCCGGAGCCCCGGACGGAGGTGCCGCAGGCGCAGACGGCGCACAACAACTTCTGGGACTTTGCCTACCTGCATCCGGAGGCGACGCACATGTTCCTCTGGGCCATGTCGGACCGCGCCATCCCGCGCTCGTACCGCATGATGCAGGGCTTCGGCGTCAACACCTTCAGCATGACCAACGCCGCCGGCGAGCGCAGCCTCGTCAAGTTTCACCTGACGCCCGAGCTCGGCGTCCACTCGCTCGTCTGGGACGAGGCCCTCAAGCTCGCCGGCCAGGACCCGGACTTCCACCGCAAGGACCTGGCCGACGCCATCGACCGCGGCCTCTTCCCGCGCTGGCGCCTCGGCATCCAGACCGTCCCCGAGGCGCGCGAGCACGACTTCGGCTTCGACCTGCTCGACGCCACCAAGCTCTGGCCCGAGGATGAGGTGCCGATCCGCTACCTGGGCGAGCTCGAGCTCAACCGCAACGTCGACGAGTTCTTCCCCGAGACGGAGCAGGTCGCCTTCTGCACCAGCCACGTCGTCCCCGGCATCGGCTTCAGCGACGACCCGCTGCTGCAGGGCCGCAACTTTTCCTACTTCGACACCCAGATCAGCCGCCTCGGCATCAACTGGCAGGAGTTGCCCATCAACAGGCCGCTGTGCCCCGTCATGAACTTCAACCGCGACGGCGCCATGCGCCACACCGTCGCCCGCGGCCCCGTCAACTACTGGCCCAACCGCTTCGGCGTCCAGCCGCCGGCATCGGCCGACCGGGGCGGCTACGTCGACTATCCGGCCAGGGTCGCCGGCCTCAAGCAGCGCACAAAGGGTGCCAAGTTCAAGGATCACTTCTCGCAGGCGCAGCTCTTCTTCAACTCGCTCTCCGAGCACGAGCGCGCCCACGTCCGCGCTGCCCTGGCCTTTGAGCTGGACCACTGCGACGACCCCATCGTCTACGAGAGGCTGACCCAACGCCTGACCGACATCGACTTGGGCCTGGCCCGGTCCGTCGCCGCCATGGTCGGCGGCAAGGAGCCGGACGAGGGCTCAGCGAGACGAAACCCGGGACGCGAGGCAGACGGGCTGAGCCAGATCGACTTCGCCCCTGAGAAGGCCACGGTCGCGTCTCGCCGTGTCGCCATTCTCATCGCCGACGGCTATGACCGCCTGGCCTTTGGCGCCGTTCAGCGGTCGCTCGAGGCGGCCCACGCTGTTCCCGTGGTAATTGGAACGCGCCGCTCTGCCATCTTCGCCGCCGGTGACGATGCTTCATCCAGCCGGGGCGTCGTCCCCGACCACCACCTCGAGGGTCAGCGCAGCACCATGTTCGACGCCGTCTTCGTCCCCGGAGGCGACGAGGCGGTCGCCACGCTGCTCGCCAGCGGCAGGGCCATCCACTGGGTGCGCGAGGCGTTTGGCCATCTCAAGACGGTTGCGGCCACGGGCGATGCGCTTGCGCTGATAGACAAGGCTCTTCAGCTGCCCGACCTGTCCCTCTCCAGCAGCGGAGAGGCCGTCGAGAGTTACGGGGTGGTGACGCTCAGGGACGTCGAGCCGGATAGTCTCAAGGAGGTGCCCACCATTGTCAAAGGTGCCAGGGACTTCCTGTCCATGTTTCTCTACTCGACCGCTCAGCACCGCTGCTGGCAACGTGAGTTGGACGGGTTAAGCAGCGCGATTGCGTATTGAGTCGATCGAGTCGCCTCGATAGTAGAAATAAAAGCTCTTATTGTAGTCCAGCCCGCGGGCAGATACGACACCAGGCTTGATATCCCAAAATCACCACGAGAGGTGCCTCGTCTGAAAATTTGGGCCTTTTGCCGAGTTACCACAATCGTCCTACGCGCATATATCGTTCTTCTTATACTCTACTTTTCGGTATATCGACCTATACCTCTCCGTCGTAGCTTGATAGATAACGCGTATCTAATACCTAGGTTCCTATTCAGCGCGCGGTGCGGCCAGAGGCACCTGCTAAAGGCACGACAGGCCTGACGCGGCGGTGGCGATACTCGTGATGTGTTATTGACGATGGCGCGTTTCTTACATTTTACGGGCGCGACCGGAGGGTATAAGCTATAAGCGAGCGATGAGCGGGGCCTACTAAAAGTAGAGCATAGGAAGGACAATATCCGAGTATAGGATAATAACAATAATAATAATTATTACTCTATATCCCTATCTAAGGAACCTAGTACTTCTACTCTTCTAAGATAGGGGAAAAACTAAGGGAAAACCCCTAACCTGCCTTATAGGTCTAGATATGGGTCGCCCGCGGTATGCGGGCGGCCCGTCTACGCGTCGTTAAGGGGAGGTAGTCGCGGCGGCTAGTCTAGTAACCGAGTAGAAGCTCGCGTATAGGCCCTACGCCGAGGTTGCCCTCGGGGCGTTATAGCGAGCTATACGACTGCGCGTCGCGTATATAGGATAAATAAGGTGACTCATTAATAAGATGGCTTAAGGGGTACCGCGTTGCCTAGGCAATAGTCAGATTAAAATAAAGTAGGGTAAGAAAGTGATAGGGTTAGCGCGTTATCTAGGCAACGGTTAGATTAAAGTAGAGTAAGGTAGGAGGGCCCAAGGGGTAGCGCGTTGCCCGGGCAACGATTAGATCAAAATAGAGTGGGGTAAGTCTAATATCTTCTATAAATAAAAGAGGGTCGGTAATGAGAAACTGGCGCCTGGGCGTCGCACCATCCCTTATCCTGACCAGGTACTCCAAATTTTTGTTATCTTGTTATTGAACGGACCGCTACGCAATAATCACGATGGATTCTATCGAAGACCTGCGACGAAGGCTCCAAGAGGAACAACGCCGACGCGAAGAAGCTGAAAGCCGCTCAGCACTGGATCGACGTCGGCGCGAAGAAGCTGAAAGCCGCTCAGTACTGGATCAACGCCGCCGCGAAGCCGCCGAAGACGCTGCAGAAGCTTCGCGACCACAGACCATCCAGCAATATCTCGAGAGCTGTCACTCGCTGTTCCTTGCCATTGAGGTAGTAAAAAGGTCGTCTTTGACCACGCAAGGCGAGACTACGAATCCGGCCGGCCGAATTTACCCTCGACGAATTCTCCCGTGGGACGATTTTTCGATTAGACAGGAGGAGATCTGGAACGAACTTTCGACCGGCGACTCATCCTCCGCGCTCGCATTTCCATCCCAACATCAGATGCAATACGTCAAGTCGCTACTCAAGCCTATTAGCAGTGAGCTCGGGCTCCGGGACTTCGAGCATGATGTTGTGGAAAACGCCGTTCAGAAGCTAGTCGAATGGGCGTATAAAGATCCGCTACTGCGAAGTCGTCTCGGCCTTAAGGGGACGGTGACGTTCGAAAGTCATCTGAACCTCAGTCTAAACGACGACATATCCGAATCCATGGAACAATTGTCTCTTGGCAGAGATGGTCCCGCTGGCCCGGCGTCTACCCCGAAGCCGGATCCGAGGCCCCGTCGCCGAGCGAGGGGGAAGGGGGGGAGCCTGGCGGATCAGTTCTGCATATACAGGACAACCGACGGCGTGGATATTCCAGCGCTTGCTATCGAATACAAGGCACCTCATAAGCTAAGCGTCGACGAGGTCGTCACTGGCCTCGAGTCCGAAATCCAGCCACAGCGTGACATAATCAATAAGGATGGTCAGGGTTTCGTCTTTGCGGCTAGACGGCTTACGGCTGCCGTCGTCACCCAACTCTTCTCCTATATGATCGGCAAGGGAATACAATATGGCTACGTATGTACGGGACAGACGCGCGCCTTCCTCCATATCCCAGACGATCCTTCTACAGTCTACGTCTCGATATGCGTTCCGGATCAGGACGTGATAGACGGCGACGAGACGAGGCTCCACCGCACAGCCGTCGCGCAGGTTTTTGCCTTCCTTCTCCAGGCTCTCCGCGCGAAGCCACCCCCTGAGTCATGGCATGACGAGGCTCAGAAGCTTGGCATTTGGGATGTCGAGTACGACGATATTCTGAGTAGGATCCCCGAGACGGATCGCAAGGGCAACGGGCCTCGCAACTCTCCCTATAAGCCCCAGCGCTGGACTGGTTTCAAGAGATCGCCGGTTCGGACCCGTTCCGGCTGCCAGCTGCAGAAACCTGGCGCCAGACGACCAGAGGACGATGAGCCCCCCTCCCCTACTCCAAAGCCATCTCGGCCTAGTGTAAAAGCGGCGTCAAGAGGAACGGGCTCGGCTGGTCAGGAGAAACAGGGACAAGGCCGAGGCAAGAAGCAGCAGTCAACCCCCGCTACGAAGGCGGACATACAAAGCAGACCGTTCTGTACACAACGTTGTCTGATGGGATTGGCACACGGCGGGCCCGTGGACGGAAACTGCCCCAACGCAGGCTATCACGGGCAGAAGCATATCGACCGACTCGAGTTCCTCCGACTTGTCCGAGAGCAACTTGCTATAGATCGCGGCCACGATGCGGATTGCACGCCACTCCATCTATCTGGGGCGCGCGGATCTCTCTTCAAGGTCCGGCTATCGTCCCACGGCTACACGCTCGTTGCCAAGGGTATGGAGAGTCTCGACCTTGCTCATCTGCAGCACGAGAACGAGATATACGACCGACTGCAGCCCATCCAAGGGAGATACGTCCCCGTCTGCCTCGGCAGTATCGACTTGATCCTGCCATACTATTACAATTGTGGCGTTTACGTGCAATTCATGTTTCTCAGCTGGGCTGGACAACCACTGTTTCACTGCGCTGACCAGGTCGTCAAGGCTGGTATCGATGGCGCCATCGGCACCATCTTCAAGGCTATGCACAAATTGCGCATTCTCCATCGCGATGCGGAACCGCGCAACATCCTATACAGTTCATCCAATGGCCAGTTCATGGCCGTGGATTTCGAGCGTGCCGAGTTTCGTGGTCGCCAGCCTCTCTCCTCGGTAGTACCCAACGTTCAGAATCGCAAGAGAAAGCGTGAAATATTGCAGAAACAAAAGGACGACTTTACGAAAGAGCTGGAGGATGTTGTGGGGAAGGCTTCAAGATATGCCGCAGACTTACACCGTGATCTGTCCCGCGGACGTTGATGGAAGCGGGGGAATTTGATCCAAGGAACGCCGGCAAAATGCATAAATTTTGGGCCACACAAGGCAAATATCCAGAGGCACGAGGCACGGCGAGAGAGAGGCCCGGCGAGAGAGAGGCCCGGCGAGAGAGGCCCGGCGCGAGGCCCGGCTAGAGGCCCGGCGCAAGACCCGGCATACCTAGACTGCCGCGCCCGCCTGTCGCGCCCGCCAGGCAAGGTATATAGCACCCAAGGCGGCGTGTATTATCTTATTGCGATTATATTGACCGGCTGGGTCCGGCGAGATCGTCTTCCGCGGCGCCGGCGCCGGCGGCGGCGGCGATACTCCTAATGTGTTATTAAAGATAGCGCGTTTCCTACGTTTACGGGCGCGACCGGAGGGTATATCCCATTAGCGGGCGAAGAGCGGGGCAGACGATATACCTCAAAGTAGAGCATGGGAAGGATAATATACGCGCATAGGACAAATCACCTCAACCGTGATTGGCCTCAATGGTTGGGATCGGGTAGCGCATGAAAACCAGGTTCCTCTCCCAAAAACATCCATTCCGAGCTCCTTCTTCGTTCCACGTCCTCATACCCGGGAGATTCATTCGCGCTCCCGACCTTCCGTGCATGTGAGGGCAGCGCTGGGCACGCAGCCGCCATGTTTTACACGTGCCATCTCTGCCAGATGTCTCCGAGACAGAGAGAGACTTCCTCGACACTTCCTTCTTCCAGTCAGGTGAGGCTCCATCCCCTCAGCTGCCAACGCCATCGTCGATTCTAGAGCAATGGCCAGATCTCGGATATGGTGTCATCAAGTTGGAGCATTCAATCCTCGCCGTCAAGTTCGGACACCCTTCCTACCTTATATTGGAAGAGGCGCAAGCAATGCAAGCGATTCGGCAAGCCTTACCCCACAACCATGTGCCTGTTCCCGAGGTTTTTGGATGGAGAAAGCATGGCGATCTAAACTTCATCTACATGAGTCTGATTCGCGGCCCAATGTTGCGACACGCATAGAAATCACTCAACGCCGCGGATAAGGAGTCAATATGCCGTAAGCTGAGCCGCATTGTGACGATTCTCAGGCGAATAACCCCAGACTCACCTGCTCGTTTTATTGGTGAGTTGGACCACTCCGTCTATTGTCATGGTCTCGCCCTGACTGTATCTCAGGATCAGTCAACGGCGGGACTATCCAAGACAAAATTTTCAAGCTTGATTATGAAGAGGGTACATTCTTCACCATCAAGGAGTTCAATGACTCGATGCTCGCTGCTGCCACTCGTCAAACGCGAGGGCAAAATGTCATCAACGGTCCCTATCTTGACTTTCTCCCCGACAGCGGCATTACATACTTCACTCGCGGCGACTTAACGCTTGGGAGCATCATTATTTCGGACGAACCCGGCTCCAGAAGAATCGTGGGTATTGTGGACTGGGAGCAGGCCAGTTGGCATCCGGAGTACTGGGAGTACTGCAAGCTGCTGTACGGAGTGGAATACACACACGAATGGCGAGAGGCCGGGTGGGCAGACAAGATAATAGAGCCATTCGACGACGAGTGGACCGCTTTCGCAGAATACTCGTTGTGGCGTTGCCCGTAGAGGCAGGGTCTCGTGGAATCTACATGTCTGGTGGGCCAGTAACATAATGCCAATGGAGGAAAGCAAGTACGCATCGCATATAAAGTACTATTAGACTGTAAAGAAGTCGGCAACCCTGTAATTGATGCTTCTTTACTCGTATAGTCTTTCCTGCCGTTGCTGCTGTGTTTCTGCCGCATCTGCCGGGTGGGCCGGAAACACAGTTGATATCTGTCTCGTCAAAAAGTGGTATCGGGCCATTGATTATTGATAATAATAGAGGGTGACACGGCTGTTCCGTGACCCTCTAGACGTCAGCCTGTTCTTCCCCGGATTGGCCTTAGGAGTGTCTCATTACCCAGTTTGCGTTATTATCCCTGGATCCTTATCATATTCGTGTTACAGTCTGTACTGTGTAGAAATACGGCCTGCCCGGATATATGCACCTTCGGCATGGAGTCCGTCCAGCTCACCTATACCTCTAGATACCTGAAAATCTTGTTTCTCATATGGAGCTAGCTTAGCCATGTACATACATACACACGTTGTGAAAAAAAAAATAGGGAAAGAAAACTACCATCTGGGAGTCTCATAAGTAAATCGATACTCAGCTACTCGGGGGAGTGACGGGAGGGGGTGGGAGGGGTCGTTATTTTTCGATACCATACGATAGTCCTGTCGAATTTGAGACTTGATGGTTATGAGAGTTTGGATGAAATCGGGTATACCGTATAATACGCGGGTTATTACAAATAAAGAGATAAAGAGTTTCCGCGCAAAAGCTGTCAAGCTCATGCAGGAAACGAAACAATGCCCGAAATTTACTTTTCAAGTCTCATAAGTTACTATATAGTCTATATGCACATCCATTATGAAGATCTTCTTAGCGCGCAATACCTCACCAAATAGACGGCAACTGTTCCTAGCGCGTGGAAACCGGTGCTCTCTGCGTACAGAATTGTCCGTGGGACCTTCGAGTGATAGGAATTATCCACATCGTTCACGCACGAAGCGTCAAGCGAAGCCCCGACGCAAGCACACGCAGCAGAGCTGCAACATTGCGTGCAGTACGATTGGAACTTCCCGTCGTATGTACGTCGGCTTCAGTCCCGCCCTCTCATGAGCGAGAGTGATGTTCTGCATGCGCATAGCAAAATTGATCGGCAGCAGAGACGGCCTCGACCTGCGTACGACTGGAGATCCGGTGCTCTCATCTTCTTGTCCTCCTCGGCGAAGCCACGCTCCGCGGACTGCTCCACAGCCATTAGCCGCTACAGTGTCATTTCCACCCTCTGCGTGAATACATACATGTGAGCACTGCCACGCCTCTATAGCCGCTAAGTGCTGCGATGCCAGACCCTGTCCGCCTCCCGCAGCGGACAAGTCAGGTAACTGAAGTGCCAAGCCGCACCATGCTTCACGCCGGTGGAAGAGTGCATGTGCTGCGCCACACAAAGGATCGTTCCGAATCCAGTCACTTCATGTGGGAAAGGAGAGCACTCCGTACGAATGCCGTGAAGTTGTCGAAGGCGTGATCAAGCTTGTCGGTCCAGCGACACAACACCCCAGAAGAACGATCGCGCAGTCACCGGACTGAAGGCTTCCGGAACATGAACACAGGCCAGCCCTTGGTCTGAGATAGCCCCGTCTCTTCGACACGGGCCGCTTGCGTTTCGCCACCAATGTCGTCGCCTGGCTGTGATGGCCTCGCCCACTTCCGCTCCAAAGGAAGAATGCAACCCTGCGTCCAGCATGGCGTTGTCTCACGATTCTTGGATGATATCTGGAAGCTTGCGCAAGTACCAGTCGAATTTCCAAGGGGTTGGGTGGCAGGCTTCCGAAAGCGCTCGGCTGTTCTTGGGCCCGGTTTCTAAGCCCACATCGGTGCTCTCAAAAGTAGCCCTGTGAAACGACAAGTTAAGCTGGTAGGGATGGGTTTCGCTCTTCTGGCGAATAGGCGTGCATGACTGAAACAGTACGGGAGGAGCGCGGCGGGGCCGGTCAGGCCTAGAAAGCCACCAACAGTACCTCTCACTTCCTATCAGGTTCCCAGCCTGCCCGGGGCAGCTGTCGATCAATGACTCGAGCACTGCATTTCCTCGACCGAGCGGGCTGTGATGGAACACGGTTCTGGAAGGTAGAGCGAAGGCTGTCACTTCGCTCCGTCCCGTTTCCGGGGTCAATGCGTTCATGCGTCATGGCTCCATGTCTCCTGTCTTTGAGTACATGTATCCCACGAGCTGACATCCTGACGGATCGAATGGGTTTCGCGAGTCAAGCAAACCCATAGCAGCTACGTATTCGGTCACCTGTTCAGACCCTTGCGGCAGTCGAAGCCGTGGTAGTCACTGATTTCAAGCTAGAATTGCTTCAATATTCACGTCTCCCGGCGTCTGGACACCTTGACGTCAGAGAGCGAGTCATGCCATTTTGAATGCTTTGAGTAATGTAGCTTCTATCAATACATGTAGCTTCGCCGCCGGACACCTACCATAATCGTGCAAGCTGCTGCCATGACGTATGCACTTCCAATTTTCCCTCAAAAAGCACATGCAGGTGTTCTTCACAGATATTCTGTAACTGTGCTTAGCAGTATATTTATTTACGCCTGTAGAGACGTAAATGACGACTTGAGGCCTACGCGGGTCATGTCCTGCTGTAAAGGACCGGCCTAAGGGGCAGGTGAAGCAGTGTTGAGTCCTACGTGTAAACTGCAGGTTGGCCAGCATGTAGTCTACATGCAATTGCCGTACGTGGGCTTACAAGTGTCGGAAGAACAGAAGCACGACCAATGGCCGCACCCAGTAAGGCTCCATACGCGTGCTCTTGCGAGTGGGTGGCCGAGTGGTGCATCCATGTCTCTTGATCAACATATCAATGGTGCGAGTCAATGTCGTTTCGGATCGAGTTTCCGCGGACGTAAGGTAGGGTTCACGTGGAGGTTTCTCAAAACAAGTAACATCGAACCCATTCAAACATAACCGGCGATGACTTCTTGAAGTTTCTTATATCCCCTTTTCCTCGTCTTGTTCTTAATCATTTCTTGTCCTTGTCTCTGTCTATTCGTCCCGGTTCACCCCCCTTTACCGCGCCGCACCGCTACCGGCTAGTGTGCAGGTGTTGTTTGATTGCCTGGATAACCACATACAACGACAGCTTGAACAGCTACAACTCCCCGGAGGAGCGAGAAGAAAAAAGAGATGCCATCTGCCGCCCACTTTGTTCGAGCGTTGATTTATGCAAGGGCCATCTCCGATGGAGAGGGCACTTCGACAGCGAAGACGGTTACGGTGCCAATTGCCCATTCTCAAACGAAAACTCCGGGCGGCGCCTTTGTCCCCCTGATGAATATGGCACTCGGAAACCCACCACAAGAAGTAAAGACAATCTTCGACACCGGCAGTGGCGACTTGATTGTACCGGACGTCAAAAGCAGTTACTGCAAGCTGCCTAATGCAAACTGCAAAGACGTCCAAAAGGGAGGTCAGGGCGCCTTTGACCAGAACAAGGGGCAAGCGGAAAACGTCGGGACGGTGCTTGATACGGGTTTCGCGAATGGCGAGACGGAAAAGGGCAAGTTCGTCAAGGCTGTGGCAACAGCTGGCGGTGTCAGCTTCGACAACTTCCAATTTGGTCTCGTCGACAAAGCGAAACCCTCTGAGCCCAACGCGCCCTTGATCCCGGTATTGGGCGTGAGTCCCGTGACGGCAGAGACAGATTCGACGCCCCCGTATCCAAATTTGCCCGCCCAGATGAAGAATCAAGGAGTCATTGAGGCGGAATGTTTTGGTTACTATTCTAATGATTTTCGTGAGTAGACTCACACCCACCCATGTCTTCAGCTTCAAGCTTGTGGAGGTGAAAGAAGGTTCAAAGAGCTGATATCGACTCAGGTGGTCCTCCTGGGTCCGTCACCTTTGGCGGCATTGACATGGCCAAGATCGATGGACCGCTTATGGAGGTGCCCCTTGTACCAACACCCCCTGAGCTTTTAGGGGATAGCGAGGACGACGACAGGGAGAACGAGGTGGATAAGGACGGCAACGGAGAAAACAAAGGAAAAGATGGCGGGGACGGGAATAAGAAAGATGGCGGGAACGGGAAAAAGCCAGGCGGCGGCGGCGGCGGCGGCGGCGGTGACAAGCCCGGCAAGAACAATAGACTCAGGCGGGTTCGGAGGGTCAGGAGAAGATCCATCTTCAGGAGAAACGGCAAAGATAACAACAAGAATCAAGACGCGAAAAACAAAAACGGCGACAAGAACGGCCAAGGGGGCCAAGCCGACGAGGAGTCCAAAGGCAACAACGGCAACCAAAACTCCAAAGGCGGCAAGAAGGCCACCGAGTTCGTCGTCGACTTGACCTCGGTTGCTTTCGTCCCCGGCAAGGACGCCAATGCAGGCGGCCAAAACGGCGGGGGCGGAAGCAGTTCTGGCAAGAAACAGGCGAACAACAAGCGGAATGAAGGCGGCAAAGACCGAGGAGGCAAGACTGAAGGCGGAAACGCGGGCGGGTCCGGCCAAGGAGACGCCAAGTCCGGCCAAAACGGAGGCGTCGTGGACCTTACGCCAAAGGAGGGCCTGATTCCGGCCCTGGTGGACACGGGCAACCCCGAGAACTCGATCCCCGGACCGGTGCTACAGAACCTGGCCAAGGCGCTGGGAGCCGACTTCAACGACGAGGAGGGCTTCGTGGAGCCCTTCGACTGCAGCAAGATCAACGGCGCCAGCATGCGGTTCACCTTCAACAAAAATGCCATAATCGACGTGCCGCTCGAGATGATGCTGATTCCGGAGAAGATCACGGGCGAGAAAACGTGTGACCTGGCCATGACGGCGTCCGACGCCATCAGCCTCGGCTCTCCCTTCATGCAGGCCGCCTACATCGTCTTCGACTCCGGCAACAAACGCATGTTACTCGGCCAGGCCGTCATCAACACTACCGAGTCAGCAGTAGAACAGGTGGGCAAGGATTGTAAGCCGAAAACGATGCGCACTGGCTAGAGACGAGTCAGACCTTGGTCACAAGAGCCTTGCTTGACATGGCGGGTTGGGTATCTTTTGCTCCGTAAGTAGATGATTGACGGAAGCGTTTACTTCTTGAAGGGCTCAGGCCGCTTTATCCGAGACTTGGACATGAACACGACAGAAAGGGGGAGGACCAGAAATTCTATTGACGCGGGCGTTTCTTATCCGATCGGGAGTTGGCCGAACGGCCAAAAAGACCCGCTGTAGGAGGGCCGTGGCTATCGTATATACATTCTCTTTCGATCAGGGCTGGAGTAATGCCGAGCTTTCATACGTATACGCAAACATTGAACTCTCGACGACTCTTTGCCAGGGCGACAAAGGAGACGGTAGCCGGCACGTCGTGGGAGGCCCACACACCCAGAGGTGGTCTTGAGAGGTCTTCGCATGGCCGGAACTTGGAAGACCGTACAAAGCTCATTGCTTGCTCGCGAGGTGCGTACGAGTCTGACTGTGGCGACTGCAATCATTCAATTGTCAGCCCGAGGCTTGCCTCAATGGGAACTTAGTTTATGTTTGAAGAGGCGCATCAGACATGCGAGTATGCCGACGAGACATCATGTCACACCGACGCGGTGACGACGGTCATGATGGAGAATTTTAAAACTGGCCTCAAAGAGTAGCGTGGCAAGGTTCATATCAACTAGAACGTTGGCATGTAGACTTGGTCATCTATCCGCCATGGCAGCAACCAACTTGCCTGAGTTCGGATCAACCTTTTGTCTGCCCTTGAAGTCCACGCCCAAGTCCTTCGTCTTGTCTCGAATAAGATACCACATCCATTCGGGGCCGCCTCTCTGCATAATCTGGTTAGCCGTCTAGCGCAAGTCACCATGATACTACTGTCTCTCACCAGGATAGCGATGTATCGCATCATGCCAGGCAGATAGATCGTGCGGCCACGGCCGCTGTAAAGCGCGCTAGCGATGGCTTCGCTGACCGTCTCGACGTCCATGAGAGGAAATAAAAAGTGCAGCTGCCTCGTCTCGCCTTTGAAGAGCGGCGTCTTGATAAAGCTCAAGATGGCAAGCGAAAGGCGGACCCGTGGCGCGGAATGGTCGTGGCGGAGTTCCAGCTGAAGGCCCTGCGTAGTTGACAGTCTTGGTTAGCTGCTTCAGAACATATATATCGGACACAACCAGCGCACCTCGTGTAGGGCGATCAGGCCTGCCTTGGTAGCAGCATAGTCGGCAATCTTTCCAGGAGGCAACAGCGCGCTCATGGACGCGATATTGACAATGTGGCCGTGATCCCTGCGAATCATCTCTGGCAGAAACTCCTTGCAGAGCAGGAACGGGGCCACGAGGTTCGTGTTGATGGTGAGCGTGACGTCGCTGTACGAGCCGTCGGCCACGGTAGAGCCTCGGCATATGCCTGCGTTGTTGACGAGGATTGTTGGGTGCCCGACGTTTGCACGTATGCGCTGGCAGAGGTCTTTGATGAGAGATGCGTCGCTGAGGTCGCATTGGTAGAAGTGAATCCGGGCACCCGAAGGAAGCGTCCATGTCGGAGGCGTGTAGTCGACGACCACGATGGTGCTCTGTGGTCTTTCTGCGTGAAGACGGAGTACAAGACTGGCACCGATGCCGCTGCTGCCGCCGGTCACGACGATAATTTCATCTTTCCAGCTGATCTTGGCCGAAGGTGTCCAGCTGTTGGCTGTGCCGTCGTTGAGGTGTTCTGTTGCGCTCAGAAGCAGCGTAACCGCGGCAAGTGTGTATACCAGCCATGCCAGCAATGGGATACAGGGTACTGGGATTGGGAAGAGCTCTAGTTTGGCGCAAGACGTGAGCACTGCGGTAGGCAGAATGAGGCGCGGATGAAGCAGAGAGCTCCGGAGAAGGCGGGCAGCATAGTCGACGACAAAGCCCTCTCTTGAAAGTGGCATTTTGGAGTGGTCGCAGAAGTAATGAAAGCAATTGGCTGAGAACCATCATAATGTATTTCAGCTCACATGAAATATAACGCTTCGCTACGGGTATTCGGAGTCATTCCGACATGATATAGCAATCGTCGGAACTGGCTCCGACGCCAGCCTCGGTTGAACGGGATAGCTATAGCGTCGACGAACGACCAAAGGAAAACTACGACTAGAATCCTTGGTGCTGCTACTGTATACAATGACTTATTTACACCTTGTTCTACAGGATAGCAAAATATGGCTTCATTAGGCTCGAGTCTTACTGTCTACGAACGGGCCATACTGGTGGTCCGGTTGCTTAGCATCGGTAGGACAGCGCTCCTGTTCTCCCACCACTCCGCGTTTCAATACTAACAAAATGCTTCCAGTGCCTCTGCGTCTGACCATTGAACTCTCCAAGACCCTTTTCAATGCACTGACCCACCGCCTGCCACTGGGGCTCTTCTTGACCAGCGCAGTATGCCGCATGGTTCTCGATACGCTACAGGCACGACAGATTCAACATCTCAGCAAGCCAACGAGAGCTACATACCAGTCGTGGGTCCGGCAGAAACAATCCAAGCTGGCGAAATCTGCAAACAGTGAGCACGCGGCACGTTGCAGCGTTGATATCGAGTTTTTGGACGACGACGGCTCTGCATTGCTGTGGCTCGGCAACAGACAAACTGCCAAACGCGTCGTGCTCTTCCTCCACGGAGGAGGATACCTCTCTCCACTTTCACCAGGACATTTGGAATGGTGCTGGGAGGTCTTTGTGACTACCGAATCCGAAGCGGGCGTGGAGACAGCAGTCGCTATCCTCGAGTACACGCTCTGCCCCGGCGCAGCATTCCCAGTTCAACTCACGCAAGCTGCGTCTGGCCTTAGACACATCCTGTCTACGGGAGTGCTTCCGCACAACATAGTCTTTGGAGGCGACTCAGCAGGCGGTAACTTGGCCATGCAGCTGCTCTCTCACCTCATCGATCCGTATCCAGAGGTGCCGGCTGTCACGCTGGCAGAACCGCTTCGGGCCGCGTTCATGGTCTCACCGTGGCTTAGTATGAAGACAAACGACGCGTCGTTTCGCGAGGGTCACGGCATCGACATGCTCTCGGCCAGCATCGTCCAGACTTCTGTACATGCCATCCTGGGCGAGGTTGCTGAATCGCCTAGGCGTGCCACCGTGGAAGAGCGAGAGGGTGCTTTCCCGTTTGATAAGGATGACGTCTCTTTTTTAGGACGCCTGCCTGAAGTCATAGCCCGGCTTTACGTATCCGCGGGCCAGTACGAGGTGCTGCGTGACCAAATCGTTGCCATCGCGGTCGAGGCCGAGCGACTCGCGCCCAAGCTGGACGTGCAGCTTGACGTTTTCGAGAAGCAGGCGCATGATTTCATTCTACTGGAGGGCATGCTCAGGAGCCCGGGAGAGGCAACAAATGCAATGATTAAGTGGCTGAGGCGATGAGCCTAACAGTATTTACAACTGAAACTGTTTCGCCAATTTAGAGACTCGATATTATGTCCTTTGAGTTGTATGATATAAAGAAAGACATTTATTCAATTTTCAACAATGCTTGTTTTCCAGCCAACATCCGTAGGCTTACCGGCGATCGAGCTTGGCATCGTCAAGTACTTGCAGCCTAATAGCCTCGCGCTTCACCATGTTCTCATACTCCTTACCCCTGAACGAAGCCGTGACAGGAAACGGCTCGTCAAGTGACTCCAGATACAGGCATTTCGCATTATAGGGCCCATACTAGAATGCCGTCATTAGCAACGCACTCACTCGGTAGCTTACACTGGGTATAACTCACCGGCTTGTAGTCGATACACTGGACGAGCCTTGCTATGTTCAGAAACAAGCTCCTCTGTGCCAGACGATAGCCGACGCAGATGCGGCGCCCTCCACCAAACTGCCACAGGCCATGCGCAATGTCCGTCTCCTTGCCGTCCATCCACCTCTCTGGGTAGAAGGCCTCCGGATTCTCGCACTCATCGCCGACAGGCACCTCGTTGATGACGAATCCAGTGCCCGCTGGGAAGTAGTATCCCTCAAACTCGATATCCTGCGTCGACGTGTGCTCCGGCGTCAGGATGAAGATCGGTCTCCAGCGCAGCACCTCCTTGGCCATGGCGCAGATGTACCGCAAGCTGTCCATATCCGACAACTCAGGCAGGCGTGCTTGATCCCCCGTGCCGCAGACGCGATCAACCTCATCCCTTGCCTTGCGGAACGGCTCGGGATATTCCAGTGCAGCCATGACCATGATGTTGAGCGCCTCGCGCGTGGTATCGCTTCCTGCCTCGATGAGCTGCATGGCCACATACATGGCATCATCGTCACTCCCTTTGAATTTCGTGTCCTCATGCAGCAGCACATCGCGCGCAAACGACGGCGGCGCAGTCCCGTCTTTCACCTGCTCCCGCACAGGCACCCACCACTTACTGTAGACGCCGTAGTTCCAGTCGGCCAGCCTCTGCCAGTGCGGTCTCCAGAGCTGCAGCGGCCTCGGCAGGTTTGTCAGCTGCGGGAACCAGTCGACGACGCTGGCGCCGATGCTTCCCACGAAGAACGTGACGCAGTTCTGCATATCTGCCAGCTCCTGCGTCGACTTGTTAAGGCGCTCGCCGAGAGCGATGCGGTGGATCACCGAGTTGGCGTACCGGTAGTGGTGCTTGTACCAGAGCTGCGGTTTGAAGAGGTACTCGGCCATCATCTGCGTGCTTTCTAGTTCCTGCCATTCGCCGTACTGGTTTAGCGAACTGCCGTTGAGAAGGCTGTGCATGACGCGGCGGCGTTCCGTCCACTGCTCTTGCGGCAGGACGAGCGAGCGGCCGTCTTTGCTGACGATGCCGCTGGCGATGGGCATGGGGGATCGCGTGTTGGTGGCGCTGCCGCGCTTGGCTATGATCTCGGAGACGACTCGGTGGCTGTTGAGAAAGATCCACGTTTTGGCGCCGATGTGGACTGTGGCCATTTCTCCATACTTGGCCAACGATCGTAGCTATCACCCGTGAGCAGTGGATGGCTGTTAGGATAATGAAGAAACTCACGTATGTATGATCCGGGTCATGCCTGGCCGTTACCAGCTTGTGCATGGATCCTATAATAGGCAACCCGCGTGGGCCAGGCGGGAGTTTCGACTTCCTGCCAGACGTGCCTCTTCGCTTTCCGGTAGGCTTCAAGTACGAGGCCAGCAACGTGAGCAGCGCAGTAACGCCAGCTGTGGTAACAGTCACGGCCCACAGCGCTGGATATTGCGCTTTCCAGCTGACTAGCAGCTCGACCGTCTGGGCAAGCATGTTGACGAGTTATTGGCTTCGACAAGTTAACAGGTATGCGGCTAGTATCTAGGAATAGAAGCTCAGCCTGCTTGACGAAAGCAAAAGGTGCCTTTAAGCGACGAAAATGCTGCCACTAAACACGCCATTTTCTCGAGAATGTATCTCAAGCAGATGGAGTGAATTAGTAAAGCGGAGGTCGGAATCGCCCCGACACCAGTTCTATTCCCGTGATGGGAAATTAGAAAATAAGGAAAACAAGTATGGGCCGCGTCCGACAGCCGTGTCGGAGTTCTGCTGACCCTCATCAACCCTAACCCTGATTCTGCCGGGCGACCCCACACGCCGGCTCCGCTCCGATCGGACAAGTCGGAACGTCGGAGCCCGTTCCGACGGCGGGTTTACTGGCTCCGACGTCCGATGAACCACCGACGTCCGGTGAAGCGGCTCTCTCAGCGGGAGGGGAACCGTGCGGTATTTAGGCAATCTATACATGGCTTCGCGATCGTTCCGACGCAACAGCAACTGTCCCGACAAAAACAGAGTACCTGCGCTCGATGCTTGAACGATGGATGTACAACCAGCAGACATGTCGCCCGGCCGAGGCGGAAGCTCCCGACGCAACGGCCGGCGCCCGCGCGCAAAGATCCCTCTTGCCTGCCAGCCGTGCCGCAACCGCAAGTCTCGCTGCGATGGTGCCAGGCCGATGTGCACGCGATGTCAGCGGCGTGGGCTTGCGCGGGAGGAGTGCGTGTATAGGGATGATGCCACCATTGGCGCCCAGTCTACGTAAGTACGGGCAGTAAGTGAGCCGCGAGGCTTCTAACACTGCCTCTAGATCTATAACAGCCCTGCAGGATCGCGTCAAAGAGCTGGAAGATGTTATCCGAAACAGCAGCGGTACCCAGACCTTACACGAGCCTCTACCATCATCATCCCCGCCAACCCGCCGCCTGTCGGCTTTCACTCCCGCTGCTACAGACTCCTTCGTCGGCAGCCAGCCTCGGCAGACTTACAGCAGTCAGCGGAATGAGACTTACCACCCCCCTTCCGGTTTGCCCACGCGTCCGTCGGCTCACAGCCCGTCGCCAGCAGGGCAGCGTCGAGGTTTGGACGGAATCCACCTCCGACAGCCTCTTACGCCATACGAGCAGCCAGGCGAGGAGGCAGAGGTGACGGCAATGGGAACTGTCGTATCCGAGACCGGCCTAGACAAACCAGGCGCCGAGGATCATACCTTCTATGGCACCTCCTCGGCAGCGGCGTTTATCAGGGAGGCCTGCAGGAGCCTTGGCCGCTCTCCCTCTTCTAGTGTGCCTGACCAGAACAATACCGGTCACCTTGGAGGTCATCTTGCTACACCCGTGTCGCAACAGCGGCAAGCAGCAACATTCCGTCGCAATGGACAGGCTGCGTATTCTTTGTCGTTGCCGCCGCGGTCGTTGGCAGATCATTTGATCCGCTCCTTTTTCGAAAGAGTATATCATCTGTATCCCTTTTTTGATAGGGCCACCTTTGAAGCTGCCTATCGCAAGCTCTGGGAAGCGGAGCCGACCTCACCTGCCAGCTCGACAAGCCCTCGGGATGTTGGGCTCGGGAATTCCTTGAACTGCGGCACAGACAGCATGGTGTTCCACTGCGCCCTCAATGCCCTGTTCGCCTTGGCTTGCCACTTCTCCGACCTCCCTCCTGCGGATAGGGAGCCCACGTCGGACATGTTCTTTCAAAAGACCAAGGCATTCGTTGGCATCGGGCTCATTGAGCATAACAGTCTTGGCGTTGTGCAGGCGCTGCTCATCATATCGCTATATCTCCAGAGCACTGCGTTTCCTGACCGCTGTTGGAACAGCGTGGGTATCGCCTGCAGGCTTGCCCAGGGGCTGGGGCTGCACATCCACGATGATGATGGCAAGGGCGGCTCGCTCGAGGCGGAGGTGAGAAAGAGGACGTGGTATTGTTGTGTGATTCTCGATATGTAAGTGACTTTGTTGGGCTATTAACACATACTGGAAACGCTGAACCTTTGCCCACGCACATGAGTCAAATAGGAATGTTAGCATGACGTTTGGCAGACCACCCATGACCTCCACCATTCCTGACTTCAGGTCTGCGACATCATGCCTTGGGTTTCACGACAATGACGACTTTGAACGCTCAACCGAGGATGACGATGTATGTTTCTTCGTGGAAACGTTTCGTCTTAGCCAGATTCTGGAAGAGATTCTGCGCACGATATATCAGCCTTGGCGAGACAAGCGTCAGCGAGACTCCCGCTACGGTATAGGTAGATGCGGTGATGGGCATCATGGCAGACTTGATTCGACCATCGAATTGGACGCGCACCTCTCTCGCTTTGAACAATCTCTTCCGCACTTCCTAAGCTGGACAAGGGAATATGACAAGGCCAGGCCTCAGCCAACCGCCAATCATGCGCGCTCGCATTTCCAACTGCAGAAGAACGTTCTCCATGGACGGTGAGCACAACTCCAGCATCTCCCACTGAGTATATGGACGCTGACTGGCAGTCTTCCCATCAGATTCTTGTACGTGCGGTTGATGCTTTACCGGCCTTTGCTGTCTCGATTTTGGTCCTCCGTGCATCATGCGACAACCCGGCCGCCACAGAACCGTTCAGGCGCTTCATCGCCGCTTCCGAGTCGCGGTTCCTCCAGCCTCATCCAGTCCTCATTCGCTTCAGAGTGCTGCAAGCATTGCGTCACGTATTCCATGAAGCTCATTTCCTTGACTCATGAAAGCTTCCTGACGCAGCACACTACATCTTGGTGGTGGAACGCGCTCTGTAAGTGACCAGCTGTGCAACGTGGAGGTTCACTCACTTACGCGCTTAACCAGACTCTTTCACTTGCGGCTTCGTCTTTACCCTTGCACTTTCCTGTCCTCCAGTGCGCATCCTGCTCGACGCCGGCGCTGTGGAGCAGTCGTGGCAACAGTGCCAGACTATCCTAGAGAGCATCTCGACGACGAGCCTGTCTGTCCAGAAGTCGCTACACTTGCTGCGGCGGCTCTACGACGGCATGGTGACACGCAGCCAAGGTTCGTTAACGAATGCTCTGCTGCCTATGATATCTAACGCAATGTATAGCTACTGCCTTGGATGTCGACAATGTTCCTGCCACCGGTCACCCAGTAGACGCCACGAATGAGGCTGGTGAAATGGGCATGAATGCGGACAGGTTCACAAACATGGACGATTTTCTTGCTGAAACGATCGATACGAATATGATTGAGACGCTGTTCAACTCGCTGGGATCAGGTATTGCGTTTGGCGACGACATAATCAGCTGAGCGCTGGTGCCGGGTAGTTCAATTTGATACTGTCTCAAATCAACGCATTAATGAGAAGCGGCATTGGTGTGAAGTAGACAGTTCATGCTGTGGTTTGATATTGAATTAATCCACTGCTTATCCATAAATACGTGTTTGAAGTCAGCCATCCTGGTGGTTATCATGTTGCTGGAAGCAGGCACCCTTTGAAAAAGTCGGCCACGCGAGCAGAGTCGTTCAAGTCGCAAACCTCAGCGACGTCTTAATCATGATTAGCCCGATTCAATGAACGGCAATACCTTTCAACCTACACAAATCTGGTCGAACGATGACAATGACGCTGCTGGTTGGCGCAATGCCATACAAGTCGAAAGCGTGTCCCCAGCCAGCTGCGTGGCGGTTCTCCGCATCTACGAATACCTTGGTGTGACCTGAGCAAGAATCAGCTTATTGAAGAACGAAGCATGCAATGTGCTGTATTTTGTCATACTTCTCAACTTCAGCTTGCCTTGAAGAGGGCAAAACAGTGCCGGCAGATTCAGCGGGGCAGAATGTGCTGCAGGCATTTTCGAGAGGACCAGCACAGTATTGATAGCCGAGTCCTCGTCGGCGCCGGCTGGCTCGTAGTCCTGTAAAGCGGTAGCAAGTTTGGTAGCGACCTAGTTCGATATTAGTTGGCCTCTGCATAGTGTTCACCTTGAGCGGGAAGAGTACAAACCACGTGTAAGCCGTGGGACCAGATATCCCGTCGAGAAAACACCACCACGTGCCAGCGCCCATCAGAAGGCAGTGCCTGGCTCAGTTGCATCGGCTTGCCATCGGAGAGGCGCAGGACAGCAGCGCAGGGGAAACGCATGCCGATGGTGATGCCCTTGGCCTCATCGCATACGAACCCCACTGATCCTGATCCTCGTGAGCGCGTGATGCACGAGGCAGGATATCTCGTAGCCAGCCCAGCGGTGTAGCGGCCGGCAGCCAAGAACTGGTCCCTGAAGCGCTCAGCTGGCGTGGTCGTGGTCTTCTGGTCCCCATTGGTAGCTGCTTGATCTTCAGACGAGGACGAGGACGATACAAGCTTGGCAAAGGCTCGATCAAACCCAATCAGCTTAGTCGCCGTATCCTGCCTCTCCAGGACATACGTCTCGAGCAGGCTCTCGGGCGCGCGGCCGGTCAACACCCGTCCCAGCTTCCAGCCGATGTTGTAGCCATCCTGAAGGCTGACGTTCATGCCCTGGCCCGCCTTGGGCGAGTGCGTGTGGCAGGCGTCGCCGGTCAGGAAGACGCGCATGCTGTCGTGGAAGCGGTCGGCGAGGCGCTGGCCGATGGAATACGTGGACCACCAGGCCGTGTCGACGATTTGCATGTGGTACGGCTGGAAGACCTGGGAGACTCGCTGCTTCAGGGGTTCGAGATCCGAGGGTTGTGTGGTGGAAGGGGGCAGCTCAACGTAGAAGCGCACGAGCTGGTCGCCTTCGCGGGGGATCAGGATAATGCTGCCGTGCTGGGACTTGATGATGGCTTTCTTGCGGATGTCCGGGAAGTCGGTGTTCACGAAGACATCCATGACGCCCCAGTTGGTGTCGCTGCTTTCGCCCTGCATCTGAAAGCCGAGGGATTTGCGTACGGTGCTGTGCGCGCCATCGCAGGCCTACAAGTCGTCAGATAGGATACCAGATAGACCGGAAGACGGTTGACTTACCAGAACGTATTGTGCTCGGTATACGCGAGACTTGCCGTCCTTGTCCTCGGCGGTCACTTTCACGTACGGCAGCTTCAACGATACTTGGACATGTTCCTCTGCCTCTTTGACAACAATAACATGCCGGACCCGTCGCCCGTACTCGACGTTGTTCTGGTTCCCGCTCAGTCGAACGACCTCATCCATCATAATCTCGTTGACTCTAGCCTGGTTCAGGATGACATGAGGCTGGTGGCTGAGGCCGGGCTCTGTATCTGGCCCAAGATAATCTCGTTGGATGCCAGCTTGCCCACTCTCGCCCTCGCTCTCCTTGCTGCAAGCCGACCAAAAGGCAATCTCCATGACGTGGTACGACTCCTTGAGCAGGGCATCCGCGATGCCCAAGCTCTCAAAGATCTCGACAGTGCGACACTGCACGCCGTCTGCCTGTCCGATGCGCAGCGGCCCGTCTCTTGCTTCCAGCATCCTGAAGCGGATGCCGTACCGGGCGAGCCAAATGGCGGCGCAGAGGCCAGCCGAGCCGCTGCCGCAGATCAAGACGTCAAACTCCTCAGCCGTCATGTTATCACAGTGTTGAGTCTGTGCAATAGCTGGCGTTGTTGGCAATTCTGATGTTAACCCATGGGCCATAAATCAGATGAGGCCATGGACTGACTGCCTTTATTGATGCTGTGGAAATAAGCAGCTGCTGGTTCGCCGCGCCTGCTAGCTTGGCTGGCGGGTTGCCAAATCAGGTCTTTACAAAGGCTGGCGGCATCATCCCGACTTGTCCGACCGGGGCGTCGGAATACTTCCGATGCGATGGGCAATGATGTGCCAACAATTCGTCCGTTGTTCCGTAGGAGTGAATCTGTAGACGGACATTTAAAGATGAGGGCAGCACAGTTCTTGAACGGCTCTGTTCTTCCGCCTATGAGCTTATCAATATATGTAGTCTAGCGCTTTGTATGCTTCATCATGGACTCCAAAACCACAGCCAGCAAGAGCTACAGCCAATTCGCGTGCATCGGAACTGGCTTCTCGGCCATCTGCCTAGGCGCGACGCTGCGGCGATGGTACAACAACGGCGACATTGCCTTCTTTGAGAAGCACAGCCAGCTAGGAGGCACCTGGTTCGCCAACACGTATCCAGGTTGGCATTTCTTTTCCTTATTCAAGTCTGATCACGCTGGAAACCACACATACTGACGAGAGCATCAGGCTGCGCCTGCGATGTCCCAAGCATCCTATACAGCTACTCCTTCGAGCCCAACTCCAACTGGTCGCGCATGCTTGCCCCTCAGAGCGAACTCTGGGCATACCTCAAAGGCATCTCCGACAAATACTCGCTCACTCCCAAGATGTCATTCAACACGACCGTCGAAAAGTGCGAGTGGCTCGACGACCTCAAACGCTGGCGTCTGCACGTCCGCCATCAGGCTACAAACACGCTCTACCATCACGACTGCCAGTTCCTCTTCGCCGCAGCAGGCCAGCTGGCAACTCCTCGCGACATCGGCGTCCCCGGCGCTGAATCCTTCTCCGGGCCCATCTTCCACTCCTCCGAGTGGCGACACGACGCCGACCTCGACGATAAAAACGTCATCGTCATCGGCAACGGCTGCACGGCCGCACAGATCGTGCCCTCCATCGTCGACAGGACCAAGCATCTCACGCAGATCGTCCGCTCTAAGCACTGGATACAGCCTCCCATCGACGCCTCTTTCCCGACGTTGCTCAGGTACTTGTTCAAGATCCCCGGTGTCATGATGCTCTTACGCTTCATCGTCTATATTCTGGCTGAGAACGAACTGCGCGGCTTTCCGCTGACGAGCGCGGCTGCCAGCTTTCGAAAGAGGCGCCGTGCTCAAGCGGAGCGCTATATGACGTCGACGGCACCGGTCAAGTATCATGACATGCTGATACCGGATTTCGAAATCGGCTGCAAGAGGCGCATCTTTGACTCAGGATACCTAAAGAGCCTGCATTCGGACAAGCTGGAATTGACGAACGAGACGATCCTCGAGATTGTGCCTGAAGGCGTGCGCACCAAAGACAGAGCCATCAAAGCGGATGTCATTGTCTTGGCCAACGGCTACACTACCAACAAGTTTCTGCAAAACATGCAAGTTGTCGGCAAAAGGGGCAACCTGACACAGCACTGGGATGAGTTTGGCGGCGCTGAGGCGTACAACTGCTCTGCGCTCAGCGGGTTTCCCAACTTCTTCATCCTCCTCGGTCCCAACGCTGCCACGGGACACACGTCGGCCATCATGGCGGCCGAAAACTCGGTCAACTACGCTCTGCGCATCATCCAGCCTATTCTCAGTAACAAGGCGGGCGTGGTCGAGCTGAAGAGGCAGGCAGAAGAGCGGTACGTCAGCCAGATACAGCATGATTTGTCCAAGACGGTCTGGAATTCGGGATGCCAGAGTTGGTACGTGCGGCCGACGGAAAAGGGCGGCAAAAGCTGGAATGCCATGAGCTATCCGTATTCGCAGGCGCATTACTGGTATCGGAGCGTGTTTGCCACATGGAGTGATTGGACTATTCAGGAAGAGTAATTCATTCTACATATATACAATGAGCAACAGTAATGCTGATGCTGCTGCTGGTTTTACATGATGGTCTGTGGCTCTCTTGCTATCTGGCGGCCAATGATTCGACTTTACAAGGTTTGAGTTTGCCTGACATATTGACGACAAGAGCAGCATGACACCAGGGCTTTGCTTTGAATCATGGCAATCGAACTTTTCTTTCTATTACAATACAATATATGACAATTCCAGTACAGTTCCTCCTATCAAATTGAAAATTGGTAACATGGCTCATCTCAGTGCTGGTCGAGCTGCTCCCTGGCCTGCGCTGCGTCATCATTCTCCTCCAGCCCAAACTCCGGCTCACGCATCTTGACCTCCTCACCCTCGTCGTGCGGTAAGAAGGAATTCTGCAACGCGTGGGCTCTAAGCAGGACGGCCGCGTTCTTATGAAGCTCTGCAGGCCTGATCGGGCTACCCTCGGCAGTCTTTGCAAAGAGGCTGTACTGCAACAGGCCAGCATAGATAGCCGGGGTTGGAGCGTACGGAAAATCGCTTCCAAAGACGATTCGTGACGGTGATGCCGTGGCGAGAAGCGCCTTGAGCTGCGCCTTGCTGGTAGACAGCGCAATGTCATACCAGAATCGGCTCATTGCAACTCTCCTATAACTCGTTAGCGTCAAGGGTGATATTATACAAGTAGCGAGGGCCATACCCTTGAATAATGTTGACTTCGGACTGCTCTGCGATAGTCGAGTCCATCAGCGCCCCGACCCCACGCTGCGCAAGAAACGGAAACGTTCCTCCAGCATGGCTCAAGATGACCTCAATCTTGGAACAATTCGTCATGACGCCCGACAAAATCAACGACATGGCCGCCCTCGTCGTCGCCAGCGGGTAATCAATCACCGGCTGCGGGAGGAAGCCGCCAATCTTCTCTGGCGTCACCTTGACATGGCTCGGATGAACAAAGACAAGCGCCCCATGCTTGTCGAGCTCATTCCAGATCGGCCTGAACGCTTCATCTCCCACAAGCTTGTCGCCGTACGACGTCATAACTATAACACCATTGGCCTTTTTCTCTGTTTCAAATATCGCCTTGATCTCTGCGATTGTGCCTTCCACGTCGTTGAAGTCGGGTAGACTGGCGAAGAAGCCGAACCGGCCGGGCCGCTGCTGGCAGACGTCCCAGACTTCTTGGTTGAGAGTGCGCGCCAAGCGTCGGCCTTCTTCGGTCGGTCCAAGGAGGGCTGGACCAGGCGCCGTGACGGAGAGCACGGAGAAGGAGGAGCCGATGGTGTCGCAGAAGCGGACACAATTTTCGAGAGTCCAACTGGGGGTGGGCCAGCCGGAAGGGTCGCCGCCGGATTCGTTGAGGGCGGCGAGGTAGCTTGGAGTGAGCACGTGGATGCTGCGTCCGCGTCAGCTTGAGATTGGAAACTTGTAGGGAGATTGTGTATACTGGGTGTCGATGCGAGACGTGTTCTCCACGCGATGGGTTATCGCTCCAGCAATCGACCCAAGGGCCATGTTCTGCGTTGTAAGTCAGTCGCTGCCATTGAAACACACGCTGTGAGTCGTGAGCGTGAAGGGGCAGCCCTTGCAATCACACAAAGATAGACGACTTACAATGATGCTAGCCTTCATCTTTGCTCTGAGGAGTTTGCGGTGATGAGAGAATGGTATGGATCCTGCCAAAAATCAAATTTCACATGTACTGTCCCTCTCCTTTTATTCAGGCCGAATACCGCGGAGTGCAGATATTTCTTTCCCAGACTCGGGCTGGATTCGGGATGCTTCCGACAAGAAAGGACTGGCTGCACCGGAAGCAGCGCCGACAGACATCCCGACAGGTTCGAAGCGATGTGCTCGCCGCCACTTCCGCGGCTGTCGGACTGGGAGCCGACGATTTTGGCTCCACTGACTTCGAGGAGTCGCTGTTACGTTGCATAAGCTCTTCAACCGCAGGATCGTCTTGCGTAACATCGAGACGGCACTGGAATAGATCTGTGGGATGCAGAATAAGGATGGCGGCTGGGGAGCTTTCGACCGAGAAAATACTCCCCAAGGTTGAACCGCATTCATTTTAGTGACATGGACGCTTTATCTGACCCGAAAACTGAGGACGTTATGAGGAGGGTGCTCGAGGTCTTTGGCATGATCCGATAGCAAGCTTATCTGATCCACTGAACAAGGAGCTGTCAAGGAGAATATCGACCGCAACGTGCGCGGCAGTTCGCTATCTCGTGGAAACACAGTCCAGCAACGGGTCTTGGTTCGGTCGCTGGGGAATCAGCTATCTATACGGAATGTCCAACGTCCTATGCGGCCTCTCTTATTACGTATCCGACAATGCATTTGTTCCTCAACTACAAAGGACTGCAGTCAGCTGGCTGAGGAGTATGCAAAACATGGACAGTGGCTGGGGCGAGGATCCGCTGTCTTACCAATTTACGGCCAGGGCTGGTCTGGGACCAAGTACTGCATCTCATACGGCATGTGCACTGATGGGATTGATGACAGTCTGTGACGTTGGCGACGACAATTTCACGCGGTGTTGCATACCTGTTGCGAACCCAACTAGACCGGCAACATAACGGCACCGGCGCGTCATGGCCTGAGAAGTCATACACCGGATCTGAATTTCTAGTTTTTCTACTTTCATCATGGTTTATATCGACATTACTTCCCTTAGATGTCTTTGGGCAGATACAGTCGTGCACTGAAGCCTCGACTTCAGCGGCAACTTGAGGGAAACACAAAGCACGTCCTAGTAATGTATTGTTCTATGTAGATCGAACATGGTAAGCTGATAATAGACAGAAGGGGAGTTGAACGAAGAGTTAAGAGCTCAACGGCGAGTTGAGGGAACCACAAAGAAGAACGTCCTATATGAAGTAATGGATTGCTATACAGAGATCGAATATGGTACGCGGAGAAGTAGACAGAAGGGCGATTGAAAACAAACCGCATTACGAGCTAAAATCATAGTTATTCTTCATGAAAATCACGAGCACAACGAACAGTCGAAAAGGGCAGGGTCTTTTCCAAGCATACACGCAAGGGAGGCGGGAGTGAACAGTGAGAAACTTGCAACGACCGATTTTGCGCGCTACCAAGCGTGTCACACCAAGCTAAAAGCCTTTGCCTCTCTTGCTGGTGCAGCAAAGCGAATGGAGACCACCGTGACAAAGGTGCACAGGTTGTCGAAGCCTGGAGGCATATTACTATTGCTGATGAACAGCACAAAGGAGTACGTCGCTTAGCTGGTGACTGAGCACTCAATTTTGAAACTAAGCAAAGAATTCGCCAGTGTATGATATTGGAGACACTGCGATTTACACCCCCTCCAGGCCGGTCCTACCAGTTCGCGGCAGTTCTGCCTTGAGAGTATACAGTAAAACTATTTTAACCCAAAGGTATGTTAGCTTAGCACTCTATTCTATCATCTACATATTTATTATTCGCAGCTTCAGCTGGTAGAGCGGCTGCTAGCTAGAGCTTAAACGACTGTCAATGTGCTTACAGCGAATTATGAAGAGTGCTGACTTGAGGCGTGTTCATTTTAGAAGCTGAGTATATGAAAATTTCGGCATTTGCTGACATTTATGTTGATGTTGTTGAGTTGACAACGGACCGGTATGGCCGGGCAACAAGGCTGATAAGGATGTAGTGCTTTGGGTTGATTGAGCCGTGAATGTCGAGCTATTTGGGTATGAAATTAAAGCAGAAATATCTGATCTCTCCGTATATACGGGAACTAAGAGGGACGAAGAAAAGTTTCTGGTGGTACAAGTCAATCTCTCAGACAATGTACCATCTGAAACTACAGTCCTAGTTGACTTCGCTCAGCTCATTCAAGTCTGGAGTGCTTGTTTCCGCATTTCACTTTGGCCCAGATAGTCCGGCGCATTGGCTTGTGCAAGTTAGAAGCAGAAAGTGCAAGTGCAGCACTCTTCTCGCGTTCTATATAAGTATGTACGGGCACAGATAATTAAAGTCCAACTAGCCTCAAGTTGAACATCAGAACCAACGCTTAGTAGCCCTATTATCCGCAGCAAGGAAGCAAGTCGAAAAAATGGCATCTGAGCTCGAGTGTATCTCCGATCTATAAGAGGCGGGAACGAAGTTAGGCAAAGCAAAGAATATCAAATCTGCATTGCTGTACTGGATGCTAAATAAGATGTTAACGTTGGCGCGAATAGAGGCTTACCAGTCGACTTACAACTTATGTCTGAGTCAGAGCGCAATATTGTATTGTGCGCACGTCGGATTACGCGCATGTAGAGCATTGAAGAACCATACTCTTAACGGAAAGGTACAATTCTCAGGCCTCGTAACGAAGGCTGTTTTTATAAATTACGGTGTAGACTATGCTTCAGCGTGGTGGCGGCAATTCACGTGATAGGGAGTAAAGAAGCAGAATGCATAAGAGAAGCAGGAGGAGAAAGAAGATGAGTAGGAGGACAACGAGGCGAAGAAGGAAAAGAAGGGGAGGCATCAAAAGAAAAGTAAAAAAAGGAGTAGTGCGCAAATTTGATGGCTCTAGCCTGGCCTTGAGCAGACCAGCCTCGTTGAACAGGCGCTGGTCTCTACGCATCCACTCTCCAAAGGTTTCAAACCTTGTGGTATCGCCAGGCCAAGGCGCGCTGCGTGCCCACTCACTACGGCCCGCTGGGCATCTCTTTTGGGCCTGATTCACGTGTCACAGTGATTTGAAGTTGATTGCCAAGCCAACGAATGCGGGAGAAATGCCTCACTGCCATCCAAAACGGCAAGCAGCGTCGTCACGGACAGGTAGAGCAGAGGGCACGGTGACGCGCCTCTGAGTCGCTCCGTGCTTCTCGGGCCTTCTTCGATTGGTCTCTGAGTCTATCTTCCGCCAGTCATGATACGCCAAAGGGGAGGAGCGGGCTGCCAATTGTCGACAAGGACAACTGCGCCGATTTGTCGCGGTCGCGGTCGCAGCGCAAGCCGCCATCTATCGTCGAACGATGGCGGTGGATCAAGCGATTTGGGTTTGCTGTCGCGTCTCTGGCGGACCAGACAGAAGCAGGTATAGAGCTTGAGGCGGAAGCCCGGACGCCCTCCCACAACACTTCTGCGCCGTCTGGGGTCAAGTCTCGCGCCCTTGCGTGTAAGTCGCTCCCCAGAAGCGTGCCCACCGACTGTGGCGAGGATTCCTTACGAGACCGTTCGTAGGACGAAGCGGCGGCAGTTGAATCGGCTCGGGGGCTGCCAAGTGTTGTCTGGTTCTTGGCCGCGCCAATTCCGACCCCTTCCCTTCAAACCAGCCCATCGACAACAACCCGGGGCTTCTCGTCGTGAGAGCGCGGATGATTATGCGAAGGAGCCCTGGCCTTCCTGGCCTTCCCCAGCGGCCTCGTTAGTGAGCGCAGGTCCGGGACGTTGGCGGCGGTCCGCCCAGCAGCTGATGCCCTTCCTCCGCTCCCGTTACCGGGGCCTCTTCTTATGTCTTCTCCAGCTCTGGCTTCGGGTCGCGCTCTTCTTCACTGAGCTGGCCGCCGTCAAGCTGTCCTTGCCGTTCCTCTTCCATAGGCCCAGACTACATTTTGTCGGCCAACGGTGTGCCTGTGGTGGTTCGTCCTGGTGCTCGCCGGGCTATCTGAGTCAAGTCTGTCGCCGACATGCCTTACCGCTGCATCATCGTGTCGGATGACGACTTGGCCAGCGGATAAGTGCGGCTCGGCCGCGGTCATCGACTTCACGTCCAAGGCTCTCTAAACTGGCTGCGCCCTCAATGTTCTCTTCGATCCCCGAGTAAGCCCACCATGACCATTGCCGCGGTGCGGGTGCCAGCACCAGCTCGACCAAATGGCCCGATGTCTATCCCACGTGAAGCCTATATATAATCAAATTCGCAGTCAGTATAGCACATACGGCCATACATA
>NJEV01000060.1:0-48716 GCA_002591385.1 Cordyceps sp. RAO-2017
ACACATACACACACACATATATATATATATATAAAGAGAAGGAACCGGACGCCAGGGGGCGACTTTTCCAAACCACGGCTCCTCTTTTCATATCCTCTGCCCTTCTTGTACACCACTCTTTCGATTCCTTCATCCCTCTTCGTCCACCTCGTCGTCGTCGCCGCCGTCACGATGCTTCAGGTCGCGGTGAATCCGTACCAGGTGGCCTTGGCCGTGCCATGCGCCTTGGCCGTCGTCTGGGTCCTGCTGCGGCTACAGCTCGAGTACCGGCTGAGGAAGAACCCGGGCATCAAGGCCCCCGTGCTGGCCAACAACCCGTTCAGCGGTAAGTAAGACGGCTGGGTTATGTCGAAAGACCCAAGCTGGTAACCATGCTGACCCGGACGGCGGCACGCAGCCATCTACTTCTTCTGGGAGGCGGCGTACATGCAGGCGACGAACCGGCTCCTCGACTACTACAACGGCATCTTCACGCGCTTCGCGACGGCGCAGAGCCCGCACGTGGTGGAGCTGCCGTTCCTGACGCGGCGCATCATCCTGACGCGCGACCCGGAGCACGTCAAGACGGTGCTGACGAGCAAGTTCACGCAATACGGCAAGGGCACCCTCTTCCACGACTCGTGGAGCCCGTTCCTGGGCGACAGCATCTTCACCACGGACGGGCACATGTGGCAGAAGAGCCGCAGCCTGATCCGGCCCATGTTCACGCGCGAGCGGATCCGCGACCTCGAGATCTTCGACCACTGGGCCCGCCGCCTCATCGGCAAGCTACCGCCGCAGGGCCGCACCGTCGACATCTGCGACCTCTTCTACCGCATGACGCTCGACGTCACGACCGACTTCCTGCTCGGTCAGGACGTCGGTGCCCTCGACAACCCCAACGGCGACTTTACGCGCGCCTTTACCGAGGTCCAGCGCAAGCAGATGATTCTCACCATCCTCCAGTACGTTTTCATCATGCATAGTGGGAGAGTGAGAGCAAACGGCACGAGAGGGGTCCGAAACAGAGAGAGAACCGGGCTGGCTGGCTGGCTAACTGCCCCTTCGCACAACAGTCCCTTCCGATGGCTCATCCCCCAAAAGAGCTACAGCGACGGCATCAAGGTCATCGAGCGCTTCATGGACCCCTACATCCAGTCGACGCTGCGACTGAGCCCCGACGAGCTGGAGAAGCTGTCCAAGTCGGACAAGGGCTTCACCTTCCTGCACAACATCGCCCTCTTCTCGCGCGACCCCAAGGTGATCCGCGACCAGATCATGGCCGTCCTGCTGGCCGGCCGCGACACGACGGCCTCGACCCTGGCCTGGTCCATCTACGAGCTGGCCAACTACCCGCGCGGCTGGGCCAAGCTGCGGGCCCAGGTGCTCGAGCACGTCGGACCGAGCCGCATGCCGTCCTACGACGACCTCAAGAACCTGACCTACCTCACCCACACGCTCAACGAGACGCTGCGCCTGTATCCGGCCGTGCCCTACAACCTGCGGAGCTGCGGTAAGCCCAGAAGAGGTCTCCGTCGTCGTCGTCGTCGTCGTCGTCGTCGTCGTCTATCCGATTGTGGTTTATCTAGAGATTGTCTCACGCATACACACACACACATACACACACATACACACACATACACACACGTACACATACATATATGTATATATGCTCACACACACACACACTCACTCACTCGCTCACTCACTCACTCACTCACTCGCTCACCTCTCACTCACTCACTCGCTCATTATACTAATCTCTCACACATCCACCCAGTCGAGAGCTCCACCCTCCAAGGCCAACTAGGCCAGCCCGACATCGCAGCCCTGCCCAACGACATCATCATCTACAGCACGCTCGCCATGCAGCGCCGCAAGGACCTGTACCCGCCCGTCTCCGACTCCTTCGCCGACCCGGCCGTCTTCAGCCCCGAGCGCTGGGAGCACTGGACGCCGCGCCCGTGGCACTATCTGCCCTTCAACGGCGGGCCGCGAATCTGCATCGGCCAGAACTTTGCCCTCACCGAGATGGCCTTTACCCGTGAGTCTGCCTTGTTTTTTTGGCCTCCGTCATCTCTTTCTCTCTCTCTGTCAACTGTTTCTCTCTCTCTATATTTCTGTCTTAGTTTCCCCCCTTTTCTCCCGTCACTCCTCTCCATATATATATGTGTGCATGCGAATGCGCTCTAACAAAAACCAATCAGTCGTCCGCCTCCTCCAGAAATACGAAAGGGTCGAGTACAGAGGAAACTGGTCCGCTCAGTTCCACAAGGCCGAGATTGTCGGCTGCCCCGGCCACGGCGTCCCCGTCGCCTTCTACGAGCCCAAGACCTGAGGCCGTGACGCGCAAGGGAGCGAGTAGATGAGTTTGTGGGGGGGGAAGCGTCGACTGTCGCTGGTCCGTCATTCATTGTTATCCGCCTCTGGCGAGAGGCAGGCTTTTGCCAACTCGGCCGGGAGGCTTCTTCCATCGGGGCAAGACAGCATGCCCGCCCAGGAATGTTGTCGAAGCCTGACCTGTTTCAATTTCTCTGTTCTAGTCGATACCTCAGCCTCTCGAAACCTGCACGGTTATGTGTACTTGTAGCTTTATAGCCCTGCTTCCAACTCGCACGTTCCACTGCCAATCAAAATCTGAAGTCGTGTCACAAGTTAGTCAACAGTATATTGACAGCACCGGACGATCAACTTTCGCCCTTGCATGCCGGTAGACAGCCATCTGTAAAAATACCACCGTTTTGGTTCTGCTTCATAAAATCGTCTTCAAAACTTTTCCCGTCGTTGCTATAGAGAATCAAATCCCATCTATCCCTGCTATCGAGCGAATCGAGGCTCGTCATGTCGACACTCGACATGCTCGTCACATCTGCCCTCGTCCAAAACCGGGATTTTTTTCTTGCCCAAATGTTGTTGCCTTAGCATGCTCCCCGATATTTCCGCCCTCAAATGCGTCATAAACCCGTTGCAGAAACGCCCGTCTCATCAGCCTGTTTTCCAACTCTACATATCTGCGCCCTCTACCGGACACCAGAGCTTCTCTAGGCTGCTGAAAGCATGACGACAGATGCAAGGGGCGGGTAGATCGGCGTCTAGATTCGTCCGCCCCACGGCGACAGGGACCGGCCATTTTATGAGCCTTTCCGCCACCATTAAAGAACAGCTCTTCCACGAGAGCAACAGCGAGCATCGACAGCGAGGCCAGGGGCAGCGACGACTTTGTCTTGGTACGACGCTACGCCGTCCTCGCTCGTAGTAATTGGCTTTTGCAGCCAAAAGGGCAGAAAGACAGAAGGGTGCAAGGGGGGGGGGGAGGCGGCGGACCGCTCATCATATGCGCAGCATGTTGACGTCGGAGATGCTCCTGTGCCGCTTGTGGCCGCCGCTGACATCACCAGACGACGCCTTGCGCTTGGCGGAGACGGCCTCGAGCGGGCTGCGGGCCAGGTCTCCCAGGTGCTTCTTCTGCCGCCGGATGGGCGTGAGCGGCAGGCCGGCCGTGTCGAAGCGGTCCGACCTCAGGCCCTTGAGGGCCGTGTAGTTGTAGGGCCCGCTGAAGGCGAGCGAGTCCTGCGTCGCCTGGTTGCTCAGGATCAACTGCTGGTTGATCTGGTTGCGGCGGAAGGCGCCGACCGTGTCCGAATTGAGGTGGGAGAGCAGGTCGGCCTCGCTGGCCGCCGTCGTGGGCCGGACGGGCGTCGACGAGGGCTCCCACTTGCCGGCGGCGCCCTCGTCGCCGGAGGACCCGACGTCGTCCCAGGTGATGAAGTCGTTGATGTCGAGCTTCTTCTCCCCTTCGTCCTCGTCGCTCGGCCCCGTCGACGCCTCGTCGGCCGTGTTGGCCTCGGAGGGGAAGGGAAAGAAGGCTTCGGCCGGTCCCATGGTCTGCGGATTGACCAAGTCGCCGAACGTGTTGGTCGAGAACATGGCGCTCAGCATCATGTTGGCAGGGTTGCTGAGGAGGGGAGACGCCTGCTCGTCCACGAGCCATGGCAAGTTGAACTGCTCGGGGGACAGGTCCAGCTGGCGGCGGCGATTGGGCGTGAAGATCATCATTTTGCGCGTCAGCGGGTTCAGGACCGCGATCGGCTTCTTGTCGGACCGGTCCAGGTTGTAGCGGCCGACGCGCGGCTGGCCGCGCTGGGGCTTGACGGGAGACTCGACGTCCGAGACCGACGCCTCGCTCATCGGGTTCGACGGCCGGCGCGTCTTCCTACGGATGGGGGGCTCGGGGATGTCCTCTTCGGTGGTGTCGCCGTCGGCTGCAGAGCGGGTGTAAGAGCTTGGCACATGATGTCGCAGACGCCGCAAAACAGGACTCACTCTCGTATCCGTCCAGCTCGAGGTTTTCCTCGTAGGCGGGCGCGAAGTTGATGGGTTCGACCGGGATGGGGGCCGAAGAGGGCAACTGGTGAGGCTTGGCAATGGGCGTTTCCTCGTCCGAGAGCTCCCGGGCAACCTCCTCGGCGTCCGAGTCGCGGTGGCGGCCGTCATACTGGCCGTCAAAGTCCCAGAAGGAACCCGAGCCAGACGACTCGTCGGGATCGTGCTCGATTTCACGACGGAAGGCGGGGTCCAGGGAGCTTTGGGAGATGAAAATGTCGGGGAACAGGTCAGCGTGGTCGTCTTCGGTGTCGGTGGAGTCGGAGTCGCTTGGGGGCACGTCGAAACGGACATGGCGCTCGACGACGGCGTCCGGGGCCAGGTTGTCGTGCCTGTGATAGAGGTCAGACGCCTGGCTGCCGTCCGCCTCGGAGACGATACCAGCCCAGCTGGCGCTGTCGTTGGCGTAGGCGTCGCCGAGCTGGAGGCCGTCATCGTCCATGTCGTCGTCGTCGTCGGCGGCGGCGGCGTCGTCGTCGTCCTCGTCGTCCTCGTCGTCATCGTCGTCGTCATCGTCTCGCTCTTGGTCAACATCGGCGCCGTCATCGTCGGCGTCGTCACCTTCAGTCGGGGGTGGTAGGACTTGAGTTGGGACTTGGTGGCTGGGTGTGAGCGGCCGAGGAGCGGCAGAGGGCAGAGTAGAGGCCTCTGTCAAGATGTTCTCCTCCTCGGCCGCATTTACATCGTCCTCGTCGTCATCCTCGGAATCGCTAATGTCCTCGACGGCGGAGTAGCCGTCGTCGTCGGAGAGGCCGAACGAAGAGGACGAGTGGGAGGCCCGGCGCTTCGAGGCCTTGACGGGGGTCGAGGGAAACTTGTGACGAATGTTGCGGGACATTGTGGCCGGGCAGTCGCTGGTAGCGCAGTATACTGTTTGTGCGAGGCGATCGACAGGGCGAGTGGGCAGGTATAGACACTATGGGCTGTCAAGCTTTGTGGTCCGCGCAGGAGCCGGATGCGTGCGTTCTGATGTGAGCTTCTGGGAGAATGGGCACGCTTGGTTTTTTTTTCTTTTTGCTCCCCCACTCTTCTGTACTCGGCGGACAGCTTCTTCAACTCGTTGATTCGGTTCGTCGCGGCAAGACTGGGGTTGGCAGCTGCGGGCAGCTGGGTATATAGAGCAAGTATGTAGATAGCAATGGTCCA
This sequence comes from Cordyceps sp. RAO-2017, assembly GCA_002591385.1. NCBI lineage: Eukaryota > Fungi > Ascomycota > Sordariomycetes > Hypocreales > Cordycipitaceae > Cordyceps > Cordyceps sp. RAO-2017. Next base: position 5,509 of record NJEV01000060.1, read on the forward strand.
ACAAGACGGGCCACCAAGCAGGCCGGTTGTGTCGAGCGGCCGCGGAGGGGAGAGGAGACAAGAGGAGGCGGCGGAGAAGGAGGAGAGAGAGAAAGGAGCGGGCCCAGTGCAAGCGGGCAGCGGACAGAGTCAAAAGAATTCAAAGACAGACTCTCTCGGGAGCGCGCGGTGCAGCTCCGGGGAGCGGGAGAGAGGCTGTAGAAACGAAGTCGTCGATGGGACTCGGTGAACTGCTGGACTGCGAGCCGTGGCCGGGAGATCAGGCAACGGCCCGCAGTGGGCGTTTACAGCTCAGCGACGGCCAGAGGCATTTTGACTCGACGAATACGTTTCTGGTGGAGGATTTTTCGGGCTGGTTTCTGGCTGGGCGAGGGATGACTTGGTCGTCTGGATGGCTGGCGATGCCGCTGTGATGGAGGAGAGGAGAAGTGCAGGCGAAGGAGAGGAGAGAAAAAAGGAAGGGGACACAGGGGAGAGAGAGCCGGGTACGTACCGGGGGCTAAACTTTTTTCCCAGCGGTGGGGTTTCCTGGCGCTTGCCGGCGCCTGATTCGCCCGAGGAGGAGGCGGCTCGCGGGGCCGGGGAAGGAGAGGGGGAGCTAGGCCGCATCGGGCCATCTCGCAGGAGGGTCGCGACTGCCTCTTCCCCCCCCCGGTGCAGCGTCACCGCTCTTTGCCCTCGAGTGACTGCCTGCCCCAAGGCTTAACTGCCCAGCCAGCTCAGCAACAAGGTAGGTACTTTTTATAATGCATAGCACCTCTAGGTACTACTATTGATATACTGATATATGTACTAATGTATATATGTGGTTCTTTATATCGAATCATCGAACCGCAAGCAAAAGTCGGGTGCTGCGCTCTCATGTCTGTCAAAGTAATTTCGTACGTTTACGGTGATTCAGTAGGTGCGGATAAGCAACCACTGTATGTACATACATACCTACATACATACATACATACATATGCTGGCTGCCAGCTGTCAAGTCGTCCCCCACTCATTCATCGACCACTGTGCGACCTTGATCTGCAAGCTTGGCCTGGCAACTTGCTTCCTTTTTCTTTCTTCCGTGCCACGGATACTCGCTATTCAGGCCTGGGTCACGATGGGATGATGCAGCTCTACGAATGCATGCCTATTTCATTCCTCCACTGCCCAATATGATACGGGCCGCCTAATTCCTCTTCCCCCGAGTCTTGGGAGGGGACGTAGGGCATGTCGTCATTCCTCAGCCGAACAATAAATTCTTGCTTAATCCACAGTAATTTTCACCTCGCACCACGGGCCTCGTACTGTACTTGTACTGTACGGCCCCCCTAAAAAGGCCATCACCATGAGGTTGGTTCCCAAACGCACAAGATCAAATATCGCCATGTCCATAGCCAGCTGTGTTGATCTCGTCCTGTTGGTCCGCTCTCTCTCTCTTCCTGTCTCCATGTTTTCTCTCCCAAGAGATATGCGGACCCTTGAGCTTTTCATTTCCCTTCTCCCCTTGACACAGCCCCTCCTCACCCATCGGCGTTCAATCCACAACCAAGGGAGGCAAGCGATTGGCACAGACTCAGAGTGGCTCCATTCGTTTCGCAATTCTCCTCCACCGTCTCTTTTTTTGCGCTCTCGTCGCTCAACAGCCAACTGCCGCATCCGGGCTCGCAGTGAAACTGTGGGCTCTCGGCTGCAGGGCGTGTCTTTATGATCCCACGTGGGAGGGTCCCTGGAAAGTTGAAGCCTCGGACCGCAAAGGGAATATTGGAAGAAAAAAAAAGTCTATCGGACCAGACTCCCGACGGGCGTTGTACATGTGTATGTAGCTACTTGGTATTCTCCCGATCAGTCCTCTCCTCTATGGGCGAGCTGCCACTTTGCTTTCTGCTTTGCCCGACTGGGGGTTTCTTGTCAACGGCTTGGGCTGCCCCCTTTTTCTTTTGCTGCGGCTCGAGTCCCAACAACGTCAGTCCCCACCGCTTATGAACAGGGCGCATATGTAATGATGCCCCAAATCATGATCAGGCCAGCCGGCATAACTCCCTTGTCAGGCCCCGACCCCTGTCTGACCCCGAAATCCCCTCCCCTCCCTGCCGACTGTGACGTGACTCGGATGTAGGGTAGCTTTTGGAGTATGGATGCATGCGACGGCCTACCTCGGGACCTCTACATCACTGTGCAAGGGGGGCATCAAGGAAAAGAAAAAAAAACGGTCGGTAGGGAGGAGTTGTTGGGGGTGGCAACGGCTATGTCTACATATCTATTGACTCACCGAGCTCGTTTCGCGGTGCGTGACTCATAAAGATGAGTCGACAGACAGGCCAATATAACCTGTATCTCAAACACCAACAAGCACAGAGTCGAAAAAGGAAAAACAAAAACCTACTGGTGCTCGTATCGCCTACTGAAAAAATACAAGCAGTCTGTCATCCGCCACTGCCTTCCGAGGGCATCGGACAACCGGATGGACTGGCAGGTTACATCGCCTCCCTGCGACGCTGCCCTCGGTCTGCCCTCGGCCGCAAGACGCCCTACCCGGAAGCGCAGCATCTCGAACAGTAGAACGGAAATGCCGAATTCGGAACAGGAGCGTTAACACGTTGCCCACGCCGTCGGCGTAATCTCTGGCTGCTTTGGCCTGTCGAGAGGACGCACACAAGTCGACTGAGAGCCGCAAAGAAAAAAGCTCTGTAAAATGGAGCGAACTGGAGTGAAGTTGCAACCGTCTCTCCATCTGTCCATCTCGGCGCCTTCTGTCTATTGTCACGTAATACCACATGTACATACGTATGTGTGTAGATAGAGGTATTTCGGTAGTATGTATATGTACGTCTATGCAAAATACTCATGTACAGCATACCGACTTTTTGCCCCATCTCAGTGCTTCATCTTCCCTGCCAACGCAATTTCAGGGTCGTGGTCCGTGGAGTTCCGCGGCATTGAAGCCTTGAGGGAAAAAAAGGGACAAAAAGGATTTTTTTTTCAAACCCACCTTACATAAGTACATACATCCCCTCTTCAATTTTGGCGCGCGTCTAAAAACCGGGGAGGCGAGCCCCGCACCCCACTTGTCCTTTGCTGCGCCGTCTTCGCGCTTGTCTCTTTGCCCGGTTGCCCGGCCAGCGCGCGCCAGCCGCGGCGAACCCTTCTTTGACGCGCAAGTAAACAAACGCGGGTCGAAATTCATCATCGTCGCCACTTGTGCAGCTTGCGCAAACGCACGTCCTCTCTCCTCTCGCTCGCCCTCTCTCCTTTCTCTCAATCCGCTTTAACTGCAAGCTGGCTCCAGTCACTGGTCCACATCTTGTGCAGGCATTCATCTCAATACCTACTTTCTACTCGTGCATCTTCAGACAGCGGTCACGAGGCGGGCCCCCCCCCCTGCTCCCGGCTGTCGTTGCATCCTGCTTCCTTTTTAGAGGGCATCGTCACATCCAGTATCGTTGCGGCCGTTAGTCCTACTTGGCAGCAGAAGAAGCGCCCCCCCTTGCTCCGCGTCCACTTCTCGTCGACTCTCCTCCTCCTCCGCCTTCTCCTCATCGTCGGCGGCTGCCGCAGCGGCCAGGGGGCAAATGGACGGCCCGGCCAAGTCGTCGTCGCACAGCCTCTTCGAGGTCTACCTGCGGCTGCGTCCGCCGCCGCCCGGCGCCGGCCTGGCGGACCGCATCCTCAACGTCGAACGGCCGGAAGACGGCGGCTCGCGGCCGTCGCACATCACGCTCAACCCACCGACCGACCGCCGCCGGGCCATCGAGAAGTTCGCCTTCACCCAGGTCTTCGAGGAGGACGCCAGCCAGCTCGATGTCTTCCACAGCGCCGACATTGCCTCCCTGGCCGGGGGCGTCTTGGCGCCGCAGGGGGGCGAGGGGACCGACGCCGTCGTTGCCACCCTGGGCGTCACGGGCTCGGGCAAGGTGAGAGGAGGAGAGAGAGGGGGCGTCGCTGACGGCGACGGCCTGACGAGGACCGGCTGAGCTGACCGATGGCTGCCGACCGCAGACGCACACCATCCTGGGCTCGCGAAGCCAGCGCGGCCTGACACAGCTCGCCCTCGACGTCCTCTTCCGCTCCATCGGCCCCAACATGCTCGACGCCTCGGCGCTGCCCTCGATCCTCGAGTCGCTGCAGGCCTACGACTCGTCCGAGTCCCTCCTGAGCTCGGCGCCGCACTTCCTCGACGCCACCTTCGCCGACCCGGCCGCCTCGTCGCGCGCAAACTCGCGCGCTGCCACCCCCATGGCTGTACGAACTCTCATCCTTTCTCTCTCTCCCTTTCTCTCTCTCTCTCTCCGCCCGCTCTTTGCTTGTCCATCGCCCTCGTCGGCCGCGAACAAGGAGCAATCCGTCGCTAACCTGGACACTGTTTCACAGGGCGGCGATCACAGCACCACCATGTCGCCGCAGCCGCGGCGGAACCTGCTGCGGCCCTCGGCGCTCCCGCAGTCGCCCGAGCTGGGTGACCTGGACGTCTCGTGCGATGTCTCGGCCGAATACGTCGTCGTCGTCTCCATGTACGAGGTCCACAACGACCGCATCTACGACCTCCTCGCTCCTCCCTCCAAGTCGGCCGCCACCAAGGACTTCCGCCGGCGGCCGCTGCTCTTCAAGTCGACGGAGCTGTCGCCCGACCGCAAGGTAGTGGCCGGGCTGCGCAAGGTCGTCTGCACCAGCGTCAGGGACGCCGTCATGGTCCTCGAGGCCGGCCTGCTGGAGCGCAAGGTGACGGGCACCGGCAGCAACAGCGTCTCCAGCCGGAGCCACGGCTTCTTCTGCTTCGAGGTCAAGAAGCGGGCCAGGAGCAGGCGCGCCGGCCCCTGGGGCGGCAGCAAGCTCACCATCGTCGACCTGGCCGGCAGCGAGCGGGCCAGAGAGGCCAAGACGCAGGGCGCCACGCTGGTCGAGGCCGGCAAGATCAACGAGAGCCTCATGTATCTGGGCCAGTGTCTCCAGACGCAGAGCGAGGCCGGCACCTCGACAAAGGTACGCAGGCCTGTTCGTCCCTTGACGCCCCTCTTGTCTGGCCCTGGTGGCTGCCGGAGACAGCCGAGGAATGCGTCTGTTGACCGATCGGCACGCTTCATCTAGCCAAACGTCGTGCCCTATCGCCAGTGCAAGCTGACCGAGCTGCTCTTCTCCAACTCGTTCCCCTCTGCCTCGGCGGCCTCGCACCCCCAGGCGCCGCGGCGCAACCCGCAGAGGGGCGTCATGATCGTGACGGCCGACCCGCGCGGCGACTTCAACGCCACGTCGCAGATCCTGCGATACAGCGCCCTCGCGCGCGAGGTGACGGTGCCGCGGATCCCCTCCATCACGGCCACCATCCTGGCCAACGCGCCGATGACGGGCGGCAACGCGCCGCCGCCGGCGACGCTCCAGCAGCACCCGCGACCCTTCATGCCGCCGGGGCACGGCGGCGGCGGCTCGTACCGGAACCACTCGCCGCTGGCGGGCATCAACGCCGACGAGCGGGCGACGATGGAGATTGCGGCGCTGGAGATTGCGCGCATGAGCGACGAGATCGACCAGCTGCGTGACGAGCTCGACCGGCAGGGCGCGGCGCGGCTCGAGGCCGAGGCCCACCTGCTGAGCATGGAGGACCGGATGCTGGAGCTCGAGGCGGCGGTGCGCGACGAGTGCGCGACCGAGTTCGAGGAGCGGCTGACGCTCGAGCTGGCGCGCTTCAAGGCGTCGCTGGCGCTCGAGCAGGAGCGCAGCGACGAGCACTGGGACCGCAAGGTCGACGTGCTGGAGCGCGGCCTCGACCCGCGCCTGAGCCAGCAGCAGCAGCAGCAGCAGCAGCAGCACGAGGGCGACAAGGAGAACGTGCTAGTCGAGGACATGGCCCAGGAGCTCGAGAGGCTGCGCCGCGACAACTCGGTCCTGCGCCGCGAGCTGGCCGGCCGCAGCCCGAGCAAGCGCGTCCCGCTGGCTGAGCGCGACGACTTTGCCCAGGTCCCGACGACGATGACGGCGATGACGACCTCGACCTCGACCTCGTCCTCGTCGACGGCAGCCATCAGCAGCGTCAGCCGCAAGCTGGAGCGCATGCGCGTCAGCAGCTCAGGCGGCGATGGCGCCGCCCTCGGCAGCCCGACCAAGAAGGCGCGCAAGCTCGGCGGCAAACGCTGGGAGGAGCTGGACTTTGACGACTGAACGCCTAGTCGGGAAAGCCGCCTGTATTTCTCTTTGCTTGTATTTTGGCCTTTTTTTTTTTTTGCCATATCGTCTCGGCTTTCTCGCTGTCCCGAAGCTGTTCGGACGTGTATCTGGCGGGCTCTGGTTTGGGATATACAGAGGATGCTCGGGCGCGTCCTGGAGAACATATACCCCTTTCCCCTTGGTTGTTCCATCACGTCTGGATTCCCTTTTGGGCAGACTGGGTAGCTTGCTGCGGATTTTCGACGGGTCGGCCTTGTCTTTTTCTCTTTTCTCTTCTTCTTCTTTATTTGGTTTTTAAAGTAATGGATGACGGGGAAGGGATCGACATGTAATTCTTCGCTTTGCAGAAAATGGCCATCTGCTCTTCCGATGTCCGATGTCGCGACTTGCCTGCCCTGCTCGAGCACTCCTGTGTTCCATTTCTACAAATCCGCTTTAAGCCAGTTGCCTCCTCATTCTCTTTGCAGAATCACCAGCACACCCATCAGACCCAGCATGACCGTCTTCAGCCAGGGGTGCTCGGACAGCAGGATGGTGATGTATCCGACGAAGGGCACGTAGCCGATGACGCTGCCGATGATGTCCTTGCGCTCGAGGTAGTCTTGGCCCCGAGCGTAGAGGTCGGTGTCGTCGGCATTGTTGTTGTCGCCCTTTGTGAGCAGCTTGGCCTTGTCTCTGTGAGGGGGTTTGACGGTGGTCAGCCTTGTCGGTGCTTCAATGGCATGCATCCGCCTCTTTCCAGCCTCCGGACTCGTCCTCGAGTGATAGTCCCAAATGAATATGAGCGTTCGACCTACCCGACGCCAAACTTGCGCACCACTCTGTGGACGATGGGAATGTCCTTGTCCTTGACGTTGTAGACGACCACCTCGCCGACCTCCGTCTCCTTCCACACGTTGCGATTCCACAAGAGGAGGAGGTCGCCGCGTTGGAAGGCAGGCTCCATCGATCCGGACAAGACGACGACGATGGGCGACGGCGAGTCGCTGGCCACGGAGAGGCCCTTCCACATCTATGTATATCAACCGCACGTGTCAGCACCGGGGCTCCTCTCTTCCATTGGCGCAGTCGGCAGCGCCCATCGACAGTCTGGGATTCGAGCCTTTGACGCACGCGACGGCTGTCAGCAGAGGCGACGATAACGCACCATGAATGCGGTCGAGAGGATGAGAGCAAAGTTGAGCAGCTGCGCGGCCGCCTGGCGCGGGCTCTGCATGCCGGACAGCATCGTGGGTTAGCGACAGCCTTTTCGGACCGGCTCGAGAGAAGCAGCTGGGGAGGGGGCCTGAAGGTGAGAGGAAGAGGCGTTGGGGGCTGTCGCGCAGCGAGTTGCTGCGATGGTCAATGAGAAATAGCGAGGGCAGGGAAACGAGTCTATCGCGACAAGGCGACCTGGCGTTTTCCCCACGGCGGCCACTTAGCTAAGCAGGAGAGCCGATCTGGATAAGATAAGAAGATGGGAAGATAAGAACCGATAGCCAACGGGCCGAGGCACGTGAGGCAACAAGGTCAGTCAGAAGACAATGCCAACTACCTACCTAGAGCAAGGATCGCAACTGGTTCCGCCGGTCGAAGAACGGAAGACCTAGAACTGTCGAGACTGCTTCTGAGGTCAACATTAGATTGCAGAGCTGCTCGTTTGCCGTTCATCACAATGGACGACTCCGGCACCTATAGCCACGAGACTTCATGTTCAACCCCGGGACTGTGGCTGGAACATGAATAACGGGCGCTGGCTGGGGTTTTGGCCCGGGGATGGCTGCGAATTTGAGACTTTGCTTGATTGATTTGAGTTTGTTTGTTCAATCAAATGGCGGCAGTAATGTTTGTCAAATCAGGCACCCTTGCTTAATCACGAGCGTCATTTCTCGCTTCCGTCTATGTACGTGCAATTGCGTAAAGATAACATTGAATCCTTCATGTCCTCGCATATTCCCTGTTGGCCATCTTATGGCGACAAGTGTTTTTGAATGGAGGAAAAGACTCTCTGTCAACCAACGAACGCCTTCAAGAATCCATTTCGTGATGTGCTCAACTCCTCGCATATGCGTCAATGATATCAAGTACATATACGACGACGACGATATAGGCAATATGATATCAGCAGAGAGGCCACGTTTATATGTGATGAGCGAAAACACGTCGACTACTTACCTACACGTACAAATGCGGACTTTGCTGAGGAGTTCCGTCACGTTACTCACAAGGGTGGACAGAGAAGGATGCCAAATACATGTTCATCTCGATATATCTACAAAAACGGTCTTCTTCCTCCCCCCAACAGGTTCCAATAAAAGTAAAGTGTGCCGGATATAAGATGAATGTAGTGCAGAGTCGCACGGGAATTGAAGGAGGCCAGGCATACGTTCAATGCCGCATTACGCACATCTTCTGCCGGCAGTGGTGCTTATCAAGACACAGACTCCGCCCCCATTTGATTTTGAAGCTGGTAAATCATTGCTGAGCTCTTTATTCGGTCAATAGCTTCGAATCAAAACATCCGTTGTTGCAGTACATATGTATGCAAAGGTTGACCCGGGAGGACGGCTTGAAAACATGGAACGATCAGGCAAGTAACTACGAATACATGTTTATGTAGATTTGAACGTATAAAATGACTCAGACTTTGGCCCAACGTCAACTAAAGTCAGTATGACCATCCGTGTACGGGATGTGCGTGCATGATTGGATCCAAAGGGTTTTGTACAGGGCTAGAATTCCCAATTATTGTCTCCTCCGCCATGACATGATGACACGTTGTGGCGTTGTGGAGGGAATAAAAGGACAGGGTCGCTATGCCTTCTTTTCATTGATTGCTGTTTGTTGGACATGTACCGTCTACATGTCGAAACCCCTTTGGACCAAGCTGCGCTAATTTCCCGTCTTCCCCCCGTTCTGCCGACTCTGCTGGCCTCCTCCATTTTTCGTTTTTGTCGCTGCAAATTGCAACCTCTTAGCGCCCACTACATTGTTCTCGACATTGGTTCCATTCACCTGGCCGTTGCCAGCGGCAAAAATCACGTTTGAAAAACTGTCAGCCATGAGTTGCACGCCGCTGGAGAAGCTGCTCTCGTCAAACTCGCAATGTCCGCCATCCGGGGTATTGTCTTGCGTCTGAAGTATCACGTTTTTGTTGATTTGGTCGCCAGATCCATCGGCCGCAGCAACTTGAACCTTTTCGATTCCACCTTTCGGCAGTAAGGCTTTGTAAAAGTCGATGGAATCGGGAATGTCCGTTTGCAGACCTTCCAGTTCCCCTTGGGTTGACTGAAAATGAATTCGAGTACTTGCTATCGCGTTTTTGACCGAGTCCGTCAGCTCAAACTGAGGTTTTAGGCCGCCGCAGTTGAGCAGGACTCCTGAGTTCGGGAACTGGTCCATGAAGGCCGGTATGAATTCCGAAGCCAGCAGGATGGAGCCGCCGCTGACGCCGGTGAAGAAGACTTGTGACTGGTCGAAGGCGACGACCTTGGGAAGTTCCGTCTTGATCAGCTCAAACACGGCTTGTGCGTGAGATGCGCCTTGATTCCGTCTCTTTGTGGTCTTGTTGTCTTTCCCACCCCATTTGCGACCCTCCTCGTCGGGGGAGAGGATCGCGAGGCCCATGAGGCCATCCTTGACGCCTTCGTTGGAATACTTGAAGAATGAATCGCCTCCATCGCCGTGAAGCAATACGTTCACGCCCAGACTGCTAGAACTACCAACTTGGGAGGCGGCGCCATCCACGCCGGAGCCTTCGATGAAGTTTTCGACGGGAGCGCTGATTCGATATTTAAGAGGAAGGTTGCTGATCCGCCACCAGGCAGTCAGTCGCCATTGCACACTTCAAAACGAGAGAGCGGCAAATCTTACTTGATAGTGACGCTTGTGTCAAGAATCGTCGAACCATCTTTGGCTTGGGAAACACCCTCCGGGATCTGTGGTTCGTTATTTTTTTGGCCGCCATTCCCGCCATTCTTCTTATTGTTCTTCTGGGGAGCAGCTTCGCCCAAGGACGCGAAGAGAATCGCGAGCAGGCATAGCACCAGGAGTGCCCTGATGCTTGGCCGAGACATGTTGTCGAACTTGAGGAACGGGGTGAGAATGACAGTAAGAGACGGCCTCGGGCCCTGATCCACGCGGCAAGAAAAAAAAAGAAATAAAAATTACGTTGGGAAAATATTATGATTTACGGGCCGGCCGTCAGAGGAGAAAGAGAGAAGAGAGACATCCGCCGTTGAGGCTCCGGGGGGGCAGTCACTTTTTGAAGAGGGACGCAGAATGCGGCTGTCTGGTGTTTCAAGGGCGACGCAGTGGTCTGGTGTCACGGGTGCCGAAGATTCCAAAGTACATCATGGAGCACAGCACGTTTTGTACTAGGGCCGGGGGGTCAGATGAAGTGAAAAGCCGAGCCTATGAGACAGTTTGGCATGATCGTATCCGTGGTCTTTACATGCAGTTTACGTGCACGTAGCCAGCTCGATAATGTCATGCGGTTGCAATTTATTCGACCCCTCTGGCAAAACAGCGCGCGCGCCTGATTGACTTATGGGAGCATTTCTCATCGTTTACACGATTTTTTAATGGTTTACACGATACCCGGGACACGTGCTTCCTCCGAAACCGTTCTGTGCCTGGGCTAGCATCCCGCCGATGCCCCTACCACATATCAGGGGGTCTCAGGATGTATCCGGCTTCCTTGCGACCGAGTCCGAGCCAACGGCATCAGCCGGCGGCCCGCCAAGACTTCTGCTTGGGTGTTGCCTTGTGTCTAACTGTGGCTAAGCTCCCAACGCTCGTGGTTTGACGTCGAGTCGCTGTCCCCAGATTTCGAGCCGCCGGGTCTCTCGCGACGTCGACGAAAGTTTTGGCCAAGAAGAGTCTGTTGACTTTTGCCATATGGGCTAATCTTGCCCAGTTCCCTCAGCCGAATCGCCACATCCAGGACTATAATCGTTGGAATTAGCAGCCAACAACCAAGGATTGTGGTGGGTTGGGCCCCGTACTGGAACTACGTGCTGTCATTGATGAACGTGCAATCAACATAAGAGGATGCAAAGCAAAATGTGGCAACCAGGTGCGGCGGCCGATGCGATCTGAATCAAGGAATGGCTTGCCGTTGCAGAGGCGGCACAAGTTCCGCACAACAATCAACGCTAAGCAGACGATCTACTCCAGACAAGATCTCCACTGTCAACAAAATGGCCGGACGAACACGACACCCGTCCAACAGTCGATCGTCGTCTCCTCCAGTCAGTTGAGGGTGACGCTTTTATTCTATCCAGTTCTCCCGAAACGAAAGGGACTGGACCAGAGACGGGACATGGTGTGAGGCGAATCCTCTCAGGCACCCTCCACGCCAACGCCGCAATGGGGTCCGATGGCATCCGTCTCGGCGGCCGAGGCCTCGACTCAGTGTAAGCCCCGATGGCCCGTGCCTTTCTCCCGGGCCCCTTTGCGTTCACTGCGTTGGTGGGCGGAGCTCAAGACTGACGGCCGGCGGCATGGACAAGCGCTTTAACTGCTGACAACATACATGTACATACATGCACATGAAGCGCCGTATCAACTTTATACGGAACATCCGCGCGCCGTTTCTCTATACCGAGTCATTCCCGGAGCTAGACACTAGCAGTGCGAACCATCCGCGGTGCCAAGTCTCCGAACCCGGCGAGCCTTACCTCCACCGTACTTTGCTGTTTCAGGCCCACGGCCTGACAAGTCGCCCGCCTCTGCAAATCTCGACAGAAATGTTTCTGCTGCGTTTCGGATTCGAGTGCCAGCAGGCCTTTGCCCTAGACGGGCGGCCGGACCGCGGGTCCTTGCGGGGAATTGGCGTCGAAAGCTCCACCATCCCGAGACTCTTGAGGCCGGGACGGGCGCTGCCGACCTCATCGGGACCAGGGGGTGGTTGTGTTCTAACACTTGGAGGTAATAGATATCATAACAAGGATATTATATATATGTATGTACGACTCGAAAATGACCTGGGTGTCCCATTACATGTACTGAGGTCCACGTTCGTCTCAACGGCCAAGGCGGGCTCAGCTATCTCAGCCATGGTTGGAATACATGGACATCAAGTATACCTAGACGACAGACACGGGAGGCGAGGTGGGCGAGGCAGACAATTCTCCTCATCATTCACGCATGCATCTATTCATTCAATCCCGACTTAACGCGTCGCCTCGGACGCTGCCGACTAATTTTCATTCAAGTCGTGTCTTGATACTTTGAGACGGACACTGCGTGCGCGTTTGACCGTCGAATGCAAATGCATGCCGTTAAGATGGCCGGCCTTTACCCTGCTTTCGAGTTTTCCTCTCGACTCTTCCCCAACTTACCCGTGTCTAGTCTTGTTATCCCTATACTATGGCCCCGTATGCTCCCCTTCGGCCTCGCTAGAATGGCTACGTATCCTATTATGCCGACTTTCTTCAGACGTTTACTCGATGAGAAAACGATAATTCGTGAGCCTAATGTTCTTAGAACTTGGACTTGCCGGAAACGTGATGCCCAATTGCAGCATGCCACGCATCCACCTTTAATTGGTCTGGTGCGTCGGTTTGCACACCTTGTCAGCTGCCTGAATGTGTTTGCTTCCATCGACAACGTACAACTTTTTATCGTGGTCCGCTGCGATCACATCACGCACCATTACAGCCAAGCTATCACAATGGATTGAAGGAGCTGCCTGCTATGCCAAACTCAGTCCGCTTCTAACACCTCTAACAAGCTCTTTGACCAGCATCACGAAGCAAGCGTGAGCAGCCATGGTCAGACGGCGGGCCACATGAAGCGGCAACCCGCAACGGCGGCGGCCTCAGACCAACATCTACGTCTACGCCGAGGACCCAGAGCTGAACGAACAGTATGCGCGCGAGATGGCGAGGTTAAAGGAGGAGCCCAAAGGCAGGTACTGCCCCATGCGCATGGACCTCGACATCCAGAACACGCCGCCGCGAAGCCGAGGTGCCCGAGCACCATGGTGTCGCTCGGGGTGAGAACGGTCCGCGAGTCCCGCCAAGCCGGCGAGGCCGGATGCCCCATATGTGCCAAGATCTGTAAAGTGCCCGAGATACTGTTTCCACCTGCCATAGCCAGCAGAAACAGCTTCGATGACGAGACACTGGTCAAGATCGACATGGCCTTCCCAATGATCATGCTTGCCTTCGAACGACCCGGAGAGGGCAGGACGGACGAGCTTCCGGACCGTTATCAGCTGTACATAGATACTGATTCGATCGGTGGCGGTAGACGGGTGACAATGTTTTTGCGTGTTCGAGATGTCGAGACCGAGTCTGGCTCAGGGGCGTGCCTCGTATTCGCCAAGTCCTGCCTGAAAAGGTGCCTCGAGAGACACTGGGCTTGCCGCGGGTCCGCATCTGCTCCCATATCTCCGACCCGGCTTGTCTACGTTGGCTCGAACAACACGGAGGTGAAGCTGGTCGAGCCGGCAACCGGTACCGTCGCGCGGTTCGCCGCCCTGTGCTACTGTTGAGGTAAAGCGGTCCCGATCACGACAAAAAAGGGCACGCTGGAGGTGAAGAAATTAAGGCGGCAGTGCCAGGGGACAGTTTGCCTCCGGTGCTCCAGGACGCGGTGACGGTCACGCGGCATCTGGGACTCGAGTATGTCGACCGATGCCCTGTGCATCATCCAAGACTCTAAGGAGGACTGGCAGACCGATTCGTCGTCGAGAATGGCCGACATCTCCCAAGGCGCCCAGGTCACCAACGCCGCATCCTCCTCGCACAGCTGTGGCGTTCACTATGTTCTTAAGGTCGCGGCCGGAGAGAGGGCCGGCGCAATCGATCACGATGGCCGTCGACGGCAAAAACGGCCACTCATATTGCTTGAAAGTAAAAGAGCCAGCCCCCCCTCACCACATAGATACCAAGCTGTTGAAAACGCGGTCGTGGACATACTAGGAGCGAGTGCTTTCCTCCCGAATCCTATACCACACGACAAATAACCTCGTCTAGGAATGCCGCAGCTGTACAAGATGCGAGTGCCAGGCCCACGATACCGCTCCGGTAACAGGGGAACTTTTGATAAGGCATTGGGGGAGGCCGGCGATGAAGGAACTGCCGCCAGCCAAAGCTCCACAGACCCTCGGACAGGCGATCCGCTGCTAACGTGGCAGCGCGGTATCGGGGACTATACGCTATACCTGTCGGCGACTCACCTTCTGTCTGATAGGTTGCCCGCCCTGTCCGTGATTGCGACCTTGGTGCAGCGGCGGTCTGGCTGGACGTACCTTGGCGGCTTACGGCGCGAGACCTTCCTGAACGATCTTCAGTGGGAGGGGCTAGATGGCCTTGGACGCGTATCGCGCGCCGAATTTCTCCTGGGCCTCTCTAGAGCTGTCTTCGCGTCATCAATACCACGAGAACGCACTTTCCTTCAAGTCCTCTGCAAAGGTCCTCGAGGCCGGCTGCATCCCTGATGGTCTGAATCCTCTGGGAGCCGTCGTGACGCATTCACCAAGATAGAGGGGCCGGTCTTGCAGTAAATTCTGTTTTGCCAAGACCGCCTTCGAGCCTTAAACCTGCTCTATCGACTTCCCAAGACCAAAAGAATACAGTTAGAACGATCTTCAGATGGTAGACGTACCACTACATATAGGCAGCGGTCAGGGAAGAAGCGGGCGTGATACTGTTCGCAGACGTCGGTCAGGTGAAAGCTTCAAGCCGTTTCAAGCTCACGTAACGATCCTGCTGCTCGGCGTCAAAGTAGATGGCAGCCCAGTCGGCTTGATACTGGGAGAGTCATCGAGGGTGGAGGGAGCCTCCGAGCGCCTGGGCCTTGCACATTGAATTGGCGTATTATCGACAGGACTCGAACTTCATATACCAACTTGCGGAGGAGACAGTAATAACCGTCGCCTGGGTAGCAGAACTGGAGCCGGGTGAAAAATGGCAGTGGCATCAAGGACCGTGGCATGGGGTTTCGCTCTATACTGTTGGTTTAGTGTAGACTTCTTGCACTATACTGATGCAGGTGGTTTCAAGCAACAGGTTCGAGCCTTACTTGCAAGGGGTAGTACTATCAGATAACAGAAATGCCCTTACCAAAATTGCGGTATCGGATCTCTGCATAACTAAGCCACTTTATCCACTTGAAGGCGGCCGAAATTCGAATAGACTATGTAGAGGGGGCCGTCTCAGTAGGCGAGCCCTTACATATGTATGGTACTTCAAGTTGCAAATAGTGCCGAGTATTGCATTGCCTTCAGTTGCTAAACTTATATTGTTAAAGAGAGCAGAAATCACGTATATAAGTCTTAGGAATAGTATACATATATAAAACGCATTCATTACGAGACAAGACATCTCTATATTGTATAGTTATGACATTTGGCGGTTGGAATGCACTTTGCGACGAGAATAGCGGACGGTATCCGTACACGCCTGCATCTCACGCCCTTATGTGGGCTGCTGATTCGGCCGTCGACCTTGTATGACATGGGGCCTTGGCTCCCGACGAGAGTGACAAGGACAACCTCGGAAACCGAAAGGAGGATATGTTAAAAGGACGGCCGGCTCATTGCGTCTTTTAACTCTTCTCTAGCCCTTCGCGCTTTTTGTGCTTGTTGTTCGTCTGTTGCATCTCGCGCTGGTACTATGCAAAGTCATTGGACTCACTGCGAACAACCCCGACGTGCAACCTCCCCCCGCATCTACGAATCAGCAGGACCAGGCTCGGCTTCGTGTGATGAACTTGCAGCGAGGAAACATCCGTACCTGCACGCCCACCGGATTTACCTACCTATATATGTTTTGTATGTATATCATGCATACTGGCTCCCCCTGTCTCCTCACTTCCGCCCGGCCGGCCAAGTCTCTCGATTCAATGTTCTCGAATGACGACAATCAACTACCGACGCCCCGTGCATGAAATTGGGTGTACGGTTTCATCCTGGCTATAGTGAAAGTGGGCTTACTCTGCCGTACATGTACTCCACGCGCTTGATTATCTACGTCGAGATTCGTCATCTCGAACTTCGTACGTCTCGTCCCCCGTTTCTCTACTCCCGTATGAGCTCAGAGAGACACCGTATACTAGCGTGCTTTATGTACACAGTATATAAAGGCCAATGACGTTGGAGGTCCAGGGGTGTAATCTCTAACGAGGACAGTTATAACACGAAGTATTGCTTGATAGCATCTCCTAATGATCTTAAATCCCTGGTGGCAACGAAGAGTCCAGGGTGACCTACCATTGTGAATTAGCGGAGACGTTTGAGCTACTGCGTTATAGATCTGCTATCGCGGGGAACGAAAACTTACCGCAAAGAGGGCCAGCTCAGTCGCTCAGCCGCCAGGATATTGTCCACAGATGTTCGCACGACTCATATACCTTCTTACCACCCTTACAACTAAATTACTGCTCACCGGACTACACAGATGTTGCGGTGAGGATTCCCTAAAGTCTCATAAAATCACGCAGTAGCTGTCTGGTGTTGTCCCGGAAGGGAACTTTCTAAGAAACTACCTCGGGCGCAAGTTCCCGCTTGCAAATAGCATCCCATATTCCTCATTACGGAAAAAGCCGAAACTGTCGGCTGTCAGCTATGGCATACACTAGCCGCATAGACTAGACGAGTTTCGATCTTAATATAAGGCTTATACGCGATATATCGTCGGCTAATTTTCCACTAAGTTAAGCTAACCTCAGTACATTAGCCTCTTGGAAGAAGTTGGTGAGGATGCTAGTGCTACCATTATGTATGCAAGCTATTTATCGCATAGGGTATCCCAGAGATCTATTATAGGCAAGTCGCCGCTTGTCTACTGCCTGGTAGTAGAGATAAGACGACGCCCATGCCTATAGGCGCCAGCGCCTCTTACTCTATTAACGAGGGTGTTTGAATATAAACGATTTCCACTCCTTTATAGGAGCAAAACTTTTCCAGTCCTAAATCTGAATGCCTGCTTTGCTCATTCTCCGTGCGACACTCTTTATTTTTTTTTTTTTGAATAGCACTTGTTAACCTTATCGTCGGCCCGCTATGCGAAATACGTAGCACCTTTTCTTTGACGCTAACCGTAGCTTGGCAATTCTTATAAAAGCTGTACCACAGACGATTTACATGATATGCTAAAGCTTGTCTTAGGGCCCAGATAAGCTTGCTCGAAACGGCGGATTTATACTCGCGTAGAGGGCAAAAGAGTATAGCCACTGCCTGGCACCCGTATATACTGATGTGAGTTATGGTTACTCAGCTCCAGTCTTCGACCCCTCCGCGACCTCCACATGCTTCTAATGGTTTAATGAAGACGCAGATCGGGACGAGAGAGTAATGATAACTAGACTAGAGGCGTCTGGTACATTAAAGAACTCTGATAGCCCCCATACTCAGTGTGGCACCGAAGACTATACAACGGAACGACTTCGCTTCAATATGTTATCACGTACAAATAAGCCACTACGCTAAAAGAAGGGGACTTGTGAGGAAGCACAGTGATATCTATACTGTCGCTTACAGGCCAGACCTTACATGTGTAGATACCGCAGCGCCCCGAAAGGGTGTGCCCTCCTTTTGGAGTGGCGGGCTGTCCATACGTGATATATACGTATCAGGCTTGGTCTGTCCGCGATATATATGGATCTTCTAGTCTTCATAAGTACATGTAGCGAGCGGCCGAACCACGGGTACGGCTTGAAGGATAACGGTCCAGATAATCGAGGAGTCTGACGCCAGATGTCGAAGTCACCAGCCACACGGCAGCTGTTACACGGCCTCGATAGCAATTTTTTCTTTTTTGTTTTTTGCCCGCAATGTCATTGCCTAGTGAATCGGTGTATTATGTTGCTCGAATGTTCAGACTAGCCCCTTCGACCTTTGTTTCTGCTCTTCTGCTTTGGCTTCGTGCCTTTATGACGGTTCGCATTTCGGGCGTCGCTACCGCCGTAATCATCACTGCCGGCGCTAGAAGCCTGATGATTCTTGCGTATATGTTTCTTGGGTCTGGAGAACTTCTTCCGTAGCCAGTCCTTTGCGCGCTGAGCCATCGACCTATCGCTCGCGTCTGATCCGCCGCCATCGCTTGCAGTTCCAGGGTCATCAGGGGGGCTGTCATCGCCCGTTTTATTAGGCCCAGATTGAGTCTTTTGGCGTTGACGTCGTAAGCGATCGGCTTTGGCCCTGTCGTCTGCCGTGCTGGATTCCTTATCATCTGGGGGACCATCGTGATCCTCTGGAAAGCTGTCATCGCTGGGCGGCTCCTTGGGCTTGGACTTGGCTTTCTCTCGCAGGCGGCTGCGTGCGCGTTCCGCCCTTGCTTTATCGCTCTCCTTGTCGGATCCCCCATCATGCGGAGGGGCATCAGCGCCTTTGGAAGCGGCAGCCCTTGGTGTGTTTGCGTAGGGTGGTTCCCAGCCTGCGGCTCGAACCTTGTCCAAGTACTTGAGTCCCTCGTATTTCAATGACTTCACTTTGTCTCTTTGGTCCCTCCACGACTTCTCGTCGAACGCTGGATGGCCATCAGTGAAGCCGGCGAGCTGAGGTTGAGGGGGGCCTGCGCTTTCATCTGCGTACTTGGCCGCATTATAACCCTTATATGGCTTGAATTTGAGGTCCGGCTCGGCGGTTCCTTTACTCGTCGTGCCTGGCTTCTGTGCCTGCTTCTTGATGTAGACGACCGCCTCGATCTGATCGTTGCGTACGCCGCCGAGCGCTACCCATTCTTTCTGGTCCAAGTAGAGATAGTGGCTCTTGAGGGTATCCTTGACGGAAAAGACGTTTTTCGTGGCATGAATTTTGTAGACATAACCTCCTGTCGCAGCTGCAATACGTGTCGCCACTTTGACATCATCCGTGGTCGATACGTAGACGGAATCCACAGGGGCGCCGCCGCCGTTGTCAGTGGCACCTCTCATATGCCGATACACGCTGAATCCATCGTCACTGGCCATTTCGTAGCCCCGTGGAAGGAAGCCTCCTGCTTTGGCAATCTGCCCCGGGCTTCGGGTGTCCGAGCGATATACAAAGGTAGGAGAAGAGTCGGTCTGGCGAGCTGTAAGGGCCTTGAACTGCGGCACTCCATAAATGGCAGGCAGCCACGCCAAAAACAGGGGCAGCAGCAGTAGCTGCTGCATCAGCCGCCACATGATGATGCAAATAGAGGAAAGAAAGGCAAGCGAGCGACACCAGACACTATAGACTCGATCTAGAAGTTATGATCTATCTCATGACACTATCTCGTCACAGGAACAGAGAGGACTGAACGAAGGGGAAGAAGCTCCGTATAAGCAGTCGGCGAACCCCTTGCCGCAGCGGATCAAGCTTTCATGTTACTTTTAGTCAGTCAACAAAAATGACGAGAGGGTTGATTACATTTCAGCAACTACAACTTTCTATACCGAGTCATGAAGTGCGGGCTCATGTCCACAGTCAGTCAAAGGTGGCACCCGGACACGAGCATGACAACTGCAACTTGGTCCATAGATATAAGTAGAGATCAATCTAAGATAGGGACTTAGCTAGGTTGTACTGGCAACATGTCTACAGTCAGAACAGCTGACGAGAGGGTTGACATTTCAATAATCACAACTTTCCATACCGAGTCATGAAGTGCGGGCTCATGTCTCTAGTTAGCCAAAGGTGGCACCCGCACACGAGCATGACAACTGCAACTTGGTCCATAGTCATAAGTAGAGATCAATCTAAGATATGGGACTTGACTAGGTCGTACTGGCAATATGCCTACTAGCGTTTTGACTCCTCACGTAAGTAAAGCGCGCAACGTAATCCACCCCCTTCCCGGTCACACCCCCTACCCGCTCAAATTGAAATTCCCCACCGACGCGACTCGCACTTCGTGGCGAAACAAGCCGAGCATGATGACAGAAATTCGATACCAATCGATTCCACGCGAAGAACGGGTCCTTCTAGGTGGGAAAGTGCCGGTCTATATCGATGCAGTTCTCGGTCGGAACATTCCGCTGTCAACTGGTAAATGCGAGAGTGCCTTGACGTAGAGCAAGTCGACGACGTGGGAATATATCTCAGCCCATCTGCGAAGTCTACACGTACATAGCTTGACAGGGAATCTAGCAGCAACGACGTGTCGTACTTCGCCTGGTAAGTCATAGGGTCTCGGCTGAGTCTCCTTGTTGGGCAAAAATCAATTTATGGCATTGGAGGTTTCGTGCACGGGTTGCCTGTACTGGGACGCACAACTCCTCCACCTCGCTCATATACGGTTGCGTTGGGAGAAAAATCTCTCGCATGGCTCCGAGACGATCTAGCTCGTTTGGGGGTCTATGCTCGAATGAATCCAGGGCGTTTCCCCAAAAGGCAATGACAAGGGTACATAGTCGAGCCACGACCGTCGGCTCCCGCTCTCGTGGATTCTCATGCTCCCAGGATCTCCTCCGGCCTGGATTCCCGTCGTTGTCCCCCCCCAAGCCCACAGTTGCGTTGTGGATCGATGATGAGTCGCCTTTGGTGGAGAACTGATGGTTTGGTATGAAAGTGAGGCATGTGAGAAGATGTGCGTCGGCATCGTACACGTGCCAAGCTCCAACATTCATATATCAGCCATGACTTTGTTTCGAGGGTTTCTTTTGCCAGTGCTCTATCTCGGTGATTCCGTTCGTCGTGCAGTCATCCGCCCCTCTGCACGGTCTTGCATTCAAACTTCAAGCACGCCCTGAATGATAACCAAACTCATACTCTCAGCTTTCGTCGCCACGGCCTGCGGTCATGGCCTGGCACCCAGAGCACAGTTTGGGCAGGCCGACATGGCGGAGATGGCTCGCAACACGCCTGAAGCCGCGTTCCGCACCGATCGCATCTTGCGTGCTGTGCACAAGGAAAACCCGCCTTACGCAGAAGCGCCGTTCGCAGAGGCGAAGATCAAAGGCGTTGATATGAAAGCTTTTATGGACAGCTTAGGTTGGGGTCCGCATGGGATATATTGGCGCCTCCATATGGTCCCCGGAACTGCCAATTATAGCGTCGATATCCATCCTAACTTCGAGAAGGACATTCTCAGCGGGCACGGTAGCTCGACCTATACCGTCACGTCGTCCACAGCTGTCATTGACACTGAGCGAGATGGCTGGAGCCAAGACAAGACGGAGGAGATCGGTGGCTCGGTTAGTGCAGAGCTCGGCTTCGGCGGCGTCTTCGTTTCGGCGAGTGTCTCCGCCACCGTTTCTGGCAACAAACGGTGGTCGAACGCAGAGGACGGCGAGAAAAGCAGGCAGACCGAGTTCCGACAGGAAGAGGAAATGCGGCAAGAGTGTCCGCCGCGTCACCTTTGCACAGTCCAAACCTGGACCTACACGACGAAAGTGACGGCGCGCTGGTATATGCTACCTATATTTGACGTTTCACACCAGACACCCGGGAAGACCGGGAACTGGAGCGTGGCGCTTGGTTGGGGCGAGGCCGTGAATCGGGAACGTGGTTATGAATGGAACCCAAAACCCGATCCTGAAAAGATTGTATCTCCTTGGAAAGCGATTGCGGAGAAGTATTTCGAAATGGACTACAACGCGATCCACACCGAGCGGAATTACCTTTATCAGCCACACCTTAAACCTGCCCGTCGAATGGAGGCCGGGGTTTCGATGCATCCCGCAAACTGGGTCAAGCGCTACAAATACGAGGAAGAGATGACACTGGCTTATACGATGCGCAGACCCAACGGAGAGCCGTTCCGGACGGTGGTTGTTCTCAGCGAGCCAATCGACAAGCCGTCTGGTCAGGACATTCCCGAGCCAGAGAAAGAAGAAAGCGAGACAGAGGAAGAAGATATCGAGCCAGAGGAAGAGGATGTCGAGCCCGAGGGCTGGCAGGGCGGCAAGGTTACGCCTCCAAGTGCCGTCGAATGGCATGTCAAGGCAGACGGCACCGGCGTGTGCAAGCTGGAGGATGGCTGGTGGTGCAACAAGCCATGGCGTTTCTACGACCCCAAATACGGTGATTGGTTTTCCGTGGACCCCGCGGAGTGGAACGAGCCGGAGGGCCTGGACGACAAGTGTCCTCTCATCAACAATCCGACGCCTGTTGAGCGCCAGCCAAATGTCACGGAGACGACGGTCCCACAGACGCCTGCGAACGGTGACGATGACCATCTCGCCACAGAGGAACAAGTTTCGCCACAGAAACGGTCCGTCATCCCGGCTGGCGGTAACGGAGTCACCGCCACCGTCCTCAAAGATGAGTTGTCGGAGCTCCTGGA
The DNA here is from genome assembly GCA_002591385.1 of Cordyceps sp. RAO-2017. NCBI lineage: Eukaryota > Fungi > Ascomycota > Sordariomycetes > Hypocreales > Cordycipitaceae > Cordyceps > Cordyceps sp. RAO-2017. Next base: position 27,828 of record NJEV01000060.1, read on the forward strand.
AAGTCTCGGGAGCGGTTAGGATGGGGAGCGAAAGGATCAGAGGATGGAGAGGGTGAAGGAGGTGATGGGCAAGTCTGTCATGACGTAACAATCACGCCGTTCTTCAAGGCTCGTACTCTAGATTGAACAATCTACCTTTCTCCCTTTGAGACTTTGGAAGACGGAGCAGAGCTGCGTGGCCAACCGACTCAGTCTTTTACATATAATTAAACTTCATGTCGTGACCAATGTCGCATCACCCGTGTGGACGGCGTCGAACGCGGTGAGGGTTGGCTACGGCTTCGAAGAAATCGGTGTGTTGCCTGCCAGCGCAATTGTAAGTGCCGCTATCGCAGGCACAGTTTTACCGCGCTTTTGACCCCGGGCTTGTAGCAATATGAAGCAAATGAAGACGTCAAGTTGGCAGATTTCAGCGTAGGACGGAATTATGTCCAACCAACAACGCCCAGGAGTGGCAATGCGATCCTTGTTCGTGAAGAGACAATAGACATATACTATGGAGACCATCGGTAATGAACTGCGATCCGATCCGACCCGGAAACTGTCCAAGTCCACTTCACGGTGGCGCCGATGGGCTGGATTGACAGAAAAGCCGCCGAGTTGCAGCGTCCCGCGATGCCTATGTTTTCGCGCATTCGAAAAACACGACTGTTAACGTATAGTGGTTGCAATGGGCTGTGCAAAGCACGTCAAGGACTGACACGATTGGTATGCGAACCATTGGGCCTCTTCCAGGATAATAACGATCATGCAGCTCTCTGAGTCCTTGCCAGGCCTGACCGGCAGAGTTTTATGCTGACCCCTGGGCATAAGGTGTCAATTAGTAGGCACGCTAGGCAAATTGGGCACATTTCACGATGGTTGAAGTGTGGGTGTTGTGCCTAGCCTAGCCCCCACGGACCAAGCCTTCATATCCCTTCACAAGACCCACTCTTTCCGTGATCCGCCACTTTTCCTCGGGATGACGAAGAGGTCAGCCAGAACCTGGCTGACTTAATCCGACATAAGGGGCCTGGTATTTGGAGCTCCTCAAATTAAGGCATATATGTATCGAGTGGGTTGCCGACTGAGGGCGTGCGGCCGGTGGCCGAAGGCTCCCCGCTTTTATTGCGGCGCGGCGCCTCGGCCGCAGCCGCAGGCAGCGTCGGCCACGTGATGGGATGAAGGGGCTTACAGCTAGGCCTCTTGCCTGAGGGATACCGGCCGGGGATCCCGAGACAAAAAAAATCCTTTTATAACAACTATAGAAACAACAATAACCAATAGTGCAATCTGTGGGGCTTATAGAGGGGCCTCGAAAGAAGGGGCGGAGGGATGTCGTGGAAACAACATACCTACATATTTTGGGTAGCACCGACGAGCACATTGGTCGGTGGAAACATATCGCCAAATAAGGAACCCGTTTGCACGAGTCGCAGGGCATAGCATGGGTCTCCTTTAATGTATATCCATTAATATCAAGTGTCAGCCGCGCATGGGACGATCTACCACATCTAAGCATCAATTGACCCTCAGTGGTGTGCACAACTCCGCGGCCCTGACCCTATGTACGAGCTAACGGTCAATATTGTGCTGCCCATCATGGTCGTTTGTATAGACATTGACGGGAAGACGAATCGCAAACAGCGATGCGAGAAAGAGCGAGAAGAACCCAGCGCACCAAGGGCTCCAGGTTGCAGAGCACAAATCGAAAATAAAACGTCAACTAAGTCCTGCAAGACCATCTCCAGCGAGCCCTACGACCACAGATAGCCACCTTCAACGTTTCGAGGCGTCGACACACGCCCTCGTCGATCAAGGCACACACGCTCTTAGCTGGCCTCATCATGGCCCGAATCCCGTGGGCCATCAAGGCCAACGTGCTATTTTGCGCCGTTCTATGGTTCCTGACAACATCTGGCGTTTTTGCTACGCCTATTGTCCGCCACCGAGAATCCCCGCCTCGTGTCCTCAGCGATACGCACAATAGACATGGCAGCATCGTGAAGCGCGCGCTCGTCAAGTACAACGACTTCAAGGACAAGAGGCTATACGTCGCTCTCTACCTCCGCTCGGCCGAAAAGCCATTAGGCCATGAGAAGTATCATTGGGCCCTCTTGGCTGCGCCGAACAATGCCAGACCGGACGAAAAGGTTTGGCAAGCCTTTGATGCCGCGAACCCGGATGCAAGGAAAGCCAACGACTGGGAGCTTCAAGTGAAACCGAAGGTAGACCCCAAGAAAGCGAGGTCGCTCATCACTCGGATCGAGGTCAGCGCGCTGCGCGACACCATCTCAGACGTCGACCTCCAAAACACATTGCGTGAGGTGCCGTTACCGGATTCATGCAAGAACCCGTTCGATAGTTGTGTTACGTGGGCCCTGGGCGGGCTGAAGAAGCTACAAGACAAGGGCTACATCAAGAAATTTGACGTCGACAATTTCAGCCAGGTTGCTTTCGACTTCGCCAACGGGCAAATTGACAAATTAAGCCAAATCGACCTCGACGAAGGGGAAGCTCTCCTGAAGCAAATCTCGCACTACGACCCCCAGAAAGGGAAGATCGTGCCGTTGGGCCCCAAGGACAAAGGGCCATCTCGTCCCAATAGCGGCGACGACATCCCCCCCGACGACCCAGGTTCCGACGAGGCCGAGGACAAGCTCAGAAGCCAGCGGGCGCGGAAGAATCTGCGAGAAAAAACCAAGTCCAGACCCAAGAAGCCAGAAGATAGCGAGGGCCCTCCGGACGATGAAGGGTCTAACAACGACGGTACAGGATCCGACGACGCCGGCGACGAGGCGAGAGTGCAACGCGCTCGGAATCGTCTGCGCGAGAAAGCCAGGAACAAGCCCCAGGAGCATAATGATGGCGAGAATCCCCCGGATGATGAAGGATCCGGCAATGACGGGCCAGGACCTGACAATGACGATGACAACGACCAGGCGAGTCCGCAGCGGGCTCGGAACCGTCTACGCCAGAAAACCAAGAACAAGCCCAAGGAGCAGCTAGACAAGCAGCACGACAACGACGAGCCTCCCAAGGACCTTGGGCCCTCGGACAGAAACGGCGACGCAGAACGCAGCGATAGCGCAAGCGCCCAGCACGCGAGAAGCTGGTTGCGAAAGAAGCTATACAAGCCCAAGACGAAGCCGGGCCGCGAAAGCCACCAGAGCGGCGACGTCCCCGACAAGCATCGCCAGAAACGCCCCAAGACAAAGTCCAAGGGCGGGAAGGGCGGTGGCAGGGGCTGAAACCTGGCTCTGTTCTTTGAGCGTTGATCATGCCTACCATGTCCTAATGGTGGCGATGCAGTGTGCCCATCAGGCATCAGCCACTACTCAAAAAAAATCAAATGATTGATTCTGTTACACTAAATAGATGCTTGTAGAGAGCCCCTGCGCTGAGCTTTCTATGATGAGATGCGTTCTTGCCGACCACTGAAGCTTTACGCCTCCTTGATCGTCGTCGCCCAGCCTTGGTCGATAATTCCATATCATTGCGATCCTTTATAGCTGGCCGAGGACGAGCCTGCGTCGTTGTACCAACGCTATGCCTTAATTCCCTTAAGCAGCCGAATAGAGACGGATCGCGGAAGCGATATAGAAACCAGTCCCCGCCTTTGGGTATGCCCTATAAGGTGACGTCCAGTCTCCTACGTTGATCTTTGCTAGTAGATTTCTGAGGCCCCTTTCATATATACGCAGCTCCTATTTAGATTATCCTCGCATCTCCCCCGCAATCTCCTGCCTACCGGCGCGCAGACATAAATAGCAAAGGCTTGGCTAAGCGGCTTCTAAGCCCCGTCGCAACGAATCCTAGGACTCCCAGCAAAGTATAGCGGGCTCAAGTCCTCGCTCTACCGATTCTTCTATCTCTACATGGCAGTTATAGATCCCTGAGCGGCTAGAGTATGTAGTGCCGCGTCAACGGAAAGCGTCAGAAATGCAGTTTGGTACAGCATCCCCAGATTTTGCACTCGTTCGTATTAAAACCCTGGTGGCATATGAATGCCGCTCTATCAGCCATAATAGATGGCCAGAGTGAGTCGAGTTACCAAGTCTTTGCTTTCATCACATGTAGAGTCCAGAAACGACCTTCACCGCTGTATATTTCTCATTGATTGGTATGTAGTTGGTAGCGAAATACAATACCGGTTTGTATTGACCGGACACTATTTCGGTATCTTGCTCGCAATATCCCGTGCCACATATATCTGGCCAAACAGGTCCGTAAGATCGATGAATGTCTTCACTTTGGCCCTCGTGTCCTTATCGAGGCTCCGCGAGAGGGCTTCCCAGCAGACCTGCATACAGGCCCTCTCTATATCCGCCATTTTCATCAATAACCTCTTGGCCGTGTCGAGAGAAGACGTCCCCGTACCGCCGCCAGCCACATCGCTTGTCACCGGAGTATGCGGACGCTCTTCATCCCGGTCGGTGAATTCCGAAAAATGAAGGCTGTTCAAGTTGCCCTCGGCGTCATCCCGGGCCGCGGAGCCGTGGTCGTTGTACTGTCGGCAGAGGACGGCAAGGTGCAGGCACATCTCCCGCGCGAGGTATTTCTGGTCGGCCGAGGCGAGGCAATGGGGGCCGCTTCCGCTGATGAGGCAGCAGAAGAAGGCAAACGAATACGGGCAGCTCGTGTCGTCGGCTCCGGTCGTGCGGACCCAGTCGTAGTAGGGCATCGGGCCTTGCTTGCCCACCGGTGCCTGGCTGCCCTGCTGCTGCTGCTCCCTCCATCGCGCGCTGTCCGAATTGTGCGCCATGTGCGCCAGCAGGAACTTCTCGAACTCCTGTGTCACGCGCAGCTGGGCTGATGCCGGGCTTTGGAGCACGGCCTTGTGCTGCATCACATGTTTGATGTACCTGGATAATGCCTCGGCCACATCCTCCAAGGCTGGGGATCGGGAAGGCGACCCGCAGTCGGATCGTGGGGGCGTGAGCGGCGAGCGGTGCGGTGAGGGCGAGGCAGATCGTGGGCCTCCACCGCGTATCTCGGTCGCGATGATGCTGCCCAGGGCCTGCAAGCTCGGTTCGCCCAAGCTCGCCACGACGGACTCCATGTACTCGTCCGCCTGGTAGTTCAGCATGGAGATGACCATCATCTCCCACATCTCATGGCCGGAAAGCGGGAAGCCGTTGGCGGCATTGATGGCCGTCCACGCGATGGGGATGTACTCGAGATACTTGTCCGCCGACATGCCCATGTTGTCTCGAGGGAAGACGTCGAGGCGTGCGTGCTTGAGACGGCTCACGTACATGGCCGCCTCGGCGACGGCCAAGGCCATCGTTGCGTTGGAGAGGCCTCGGAGGAGCGGGAGCCGGCCGAAGAAGATGGACATGTTCTGGCTCTTGGACTCGTCTATGCAGAACATGCGCTCGGCCTCGGCCGTCCACGCCTGCTTCTCGGCGGGAGAGCCCATGGCGGCCAGGCAGTAGGCTTCCGAGAGTATAGGACACTTGTACGTGACCTTCTCGATCCACAAGTACTCGCCGCTCGCCCACTCGCCTGAGCGAGAGGCCAGATACGCCTTGGCCTTGGACAAGGCGGCCTCGGCCTGCTGTCGGATAGCAAGGGGACAGGGTAGCTTGAGGGCGTGGGAGAGGAGCAGGGCGCCGTACGAGGTCCTCTCGACCGAATCCTCCCACGAGCCGTTGCTCCGCTGCCTGCAGAGCGTGCGGCCGAGGAGCTGGACGAGGACGATGGGCACGTCCACCTGGACGACAGCCACGGCCACGTCCCTCAGCCGGCCGCCGTCGTAGACGTGCAGCAGCTGGCCGAGGGCCGAAGCCAGCAGCATGTCGGCGTACTCGGTCGCGAGATTCCACTTGTCGCGCAGCCCGCCGGCGGCCCAGCGGGCGCAAAGGAACCGGGCCGCCTTCTCGATCTGGGCGGCGTACCGGTCGACGTCAGGCGAGGCGAGGAGCGCGAGCAGGACGTTGCAGTTGGCGCTCGCGCTCGGGTCCCTCTCGCGCGGGTAAGTCCTGAAGTGGTCGCCGGCCTCGAAGCTGCGGACGAGCGGCGCCCGGTCGGCCTGCACGCCGAGGGCCGTCAGGGCGAGCAGGCACCTGGCCGAGTCGTCGGCGTCCGGGAGGAGGGCCGGCGCGAAGCCGAGCACGCCGCCTTGGCCGACGACGGCCTCCCGCAGATAGCCGGTCACGGCCCGGACGTCTTCGTCTCGGAAATGGCGGGCGTCGAAGCCGTTGCTGAGCAGCGTCGACATCACCCACGACATCTCGAACAAGGGCGTGGGGAAGGCACTCGGCACGCCGCCGCAGGAGCCGTAGCTGCGCACGACGTGTTCCAGGTAGGCCTGCGCTCGAGCGTCCCATGCCGGTGAGTGCGCGAGGTATGCGGCTGTCGATGCTGGCGATCCCAGCATGCCGCCGTAGTCTGTGCAATGGTGCCGGACGAGGCCGAAGTCGAACGTGCCCACGAGGGCCTCGAGGGAATGCAGCAGGCTGCTTGGCTTTTTCGACGCCACCATGTCCGGCTGGAACCGGGAAAGCTTCTTCTGCTGTAGGGCCGTGAGTGCCGACCGGCCGGCGAACTCGAAGACGATGCCCTCCTCGCCGAGCTGCTTCAACAGGCTTGGCACCAGCATCTCGAAGCAGACGTGCACGGTCTGGTCCACCTTCCAGTTGCTCAGTGCCGATGCCAGCGCCCCTCGGGCCTTTTCGATCCGCGACGGCAGCCCCCAAGCTCCATCAGCCGGACGAGGCGCGTCGGCGTCGACGGACTCTGACTTGTGATGCTTGACGAGAGCCAAGAGGCCTGCCAGGGTGTTGAGAATGCCATCAATGGGCGAGGCATATGTCGGCCATGTTCCATCCTCGGCTTGGTGGAGGAGCAGGTAAGAATATGATTCCGGGAACAGCCAGCGGCTCCGGTCCCCTGGAGCTCGGATCATGGCCAGCCACGCGGTGTCGTAGATGGATATGCTGAGAGATCCGAAGCCGCTCCTCAGCGAGCATCGCTCCGCCAGCTGTCCCACGACTCTGTTCGCGTCCTGGATGACATCTCGAGAAACTTTGTGTCCCTTCGTCGCGGACATGTTTATTGGAGCCATCGGAAAACGGAATCAACATGAAAGGTACGAACAACTAGGATTCGAGGACGGGATATGATCAATGCCATGGACACAGCTCCACGTGAATATAGTCCTTCATTGGAATCGATGGACCTCGAACCAGTTGTACAGGATGTCTTCCAGGGTGCCGTCTCGATCCGGACGCCCCTTTCTCGCATTATATTTAATTTGAATCTGGTGGATGGAGCGGCGGGCATTCGCAGGTGGGAGATCGTTGATCTAGCTCTGCAGTCTCCCTCCCGAAACGCTATACGGCCGGTTGGCCTCACAGACCGGACCGAAGCCTTGCCTTGCTCCTACCATCGTGAACAACAGCAGCCAGATCAAGCAGCGCCCGCGACAGGGCCCTTCATCGCTGGCCGAGTGGCGCGACCCGTTCAGGCACAATCCTGCCGCCTACCGCAGCTCAGCCGCACGCGTCCGGTGAGATGGCGGAAGGGGGCTTCCTGATGCCGTGTGCCGTTGGTCCAGTCCCTCACGTATTTCGCACTTGCACTCGTTCCACGAGCTCTTACCGGTTATAACGGGTCCCGGAAGCCATGCGGTCGGAGCGTAGGAAGGGCAGGATGGCGCACAGGAGGCTGACCCCAGCGCTGCTGAGAGAGGCCTGGGAGGCCCCCTCACAACCCACCCATCATTCCTTCGCCGCTAGGTTAGCCGTAAACGTGAACGTAAACTGAGAACATAAAAATCCCAGACTGTATAAGATTTTGGTATTATTCTAGTGTAATGCATCTGACAACGTCTGCGAGTTCTATGGGTATCTTGTTGAAGTTGTGTCCCAGAGTCTCCACTACTCTCGGGCCTTCGTACTAGTAGTCCCTCTCGCGATGGTACATGTATCTCGTTGCTTGACTACACGTGTGTGTGTATAAGGGAAACCCCGGCCACATGCAAGATCCTGAAGTAGTCTGCTTTGCTTCAAATCTACACGTCCGCCGAGAACACAGCGTCTACGATCATATAAACCTACGGCATTTTGGCAATCCAGTCAGTGATACAATCTTTTCTTCAACCACCACATGTAACGTAGTGGCGATGTGAGGCTAAGTTGGCCAGAGGTCGGGCCGCCTCATCTCGCCGCTGGTAACTTGATGTTGGCTCGCGCTACACAGCAGGCTCGCCCCGCATCCTTCCAGATAACTGAGACACAGTCTCTACCCTGGTCAGCGGATCCTTTATAAGTACAGATACATGCTGCTGGTTTCGCCCCCATCTGTTATCTTTCGGGCAACCTGAACTAACACTATCGCACAGCAGACGATCGAGATGCCGAGAATGCGTCAATACATATGTACATAAACATAAGTTACCTCGAGATCTGATAGGTACATGTAGTAGATTCTCTTATTCAAGCCCCTCTTTATGGCGAACTGACTCCATTGGCTTAATAATTCAGAGTGTTGATTGGTCGTACAGTGCACCAGCCGCCTCCGAGCTCCTACGGGTGAGACGGACAAAGGTAGGCTGCTTATCCCAGAACCACCAGATGCTCTGCTTTTCCCACACCGGCAGGTCAACGCCCGGAGGAACAGAAACATCAAACGTCCACAGCAACTTGGCCAGGATCAGCCGCAGCTCAAGCCAGGCCAGATTCTGCCCAGGGCAGTTGTGGGGGCCAAGCGAGAACGGGTTGAAGGCGGTCTTGTCGTCTCGTGTGCCGCTGTCCGCGTTGCCGAGCCACCGCGCAGGCAGGAAGCGCTCCGGCTCCACGAAGTTTCGCCTGGACCTGTAGGCTGCCCATGGCGGGACGGAGACCACCGTGCCGGCAGGGAGCATTTCACCAGCAACGGTGGCTCCGCCGGAAGGAACGTTACGGCGCATCGCGTCGGGAATCGTTGGGCAGAGCCTCATGCCCTCGTTCAAGGTAGCGTTGAGGATGGGAAGCTGCTTCAGCTTTGGCCCTGCGATCAAGTCTCCGGAACTGAAAGCCGCTCGGATCTCGCCAGTGACGGCAGCAAGGTCGTCCGGATTGCGCAGGAGGTAGTTGAGCAGTCCGGTCAAGACTGTTGTGACCGATTCGCTACCTGCAGCCACCAGTATCATAGCGTTGACCTCCATTTCTTCGCGAATCATGGACTCAGATGCGGGATCCTTCTCGGACGCCAGAAGCTGGCCGATAATGTCGGGCCGGTCCGAGCCGGCGGCAATCCGCCCGCGAACCTTGTGCTCAGTGATCCGCCACATCTGCATCACCTCGTGCAATGCAGAAGACGGCGTGATGGCCATGAGCGTTGCGTATAGCCACGGATAGAACTTGGCGGATGTGACTATCGTCGCTGCCTTGAATTGACTGACGGCCTGGATCCAGGGATGACTCGTCAGACCGTCCAGACAGCCGAACGAAGAGCCCCAAACCAAGTCCCCAATGACATCAAATGCCAAATAATTGATCCACTCGACGGCATTTATGTCGGTCGACCCACGGCCCGACGTCTCCTCGATGCGCTCGTCCAGCTTCGAAACCAATTTGTCGACATAAGAGCAGACGAAAGGTTCCTGTGCTGCCGTATGCCGCTCTGAGAACGCCGGTGCCAGAATTCTTCGAAAGCGGGCGTGTTCCGTCTCGGTGCACGCAATCAAGTTGGACGCCGTCTTTCCCGGTGGCTGGTCTTTATACTCGTAGGGGCGCACGAAGTTCTTCGGGTAGATGTCTCTCCAAGCGGCCGGATCAATGAACGATAGCTCGTCTGGAGCTAGCCGGACAATGTCGCCGTATTCTTCATGCAGCTTCTTGATCTCGTGAGGCAGCCGTCCCCGGACGAAGGCGGAAAGGAAAGGAAACCGAAAAGCACGCCAGAGAAATGGCCCTGGATATTTTGAAAGCGGATGAAGCCAGACGTTATACAGCAGCAGACAGCCGGTGTACTGCAGCGTGTTCGTTAGACCGCACCTAAAAGCAGATGCTATGCCTGTGTTGGACTCACCGTCACCGCCAAGCCTATACAGTACATGAAAAGGTCCAAAGCTTGGGTCATGATGGAACACGTAAAGTGATGGCGGTTCTTGACGTCAATGCCAGCTGATGATGTTGCGTCAGTACATGTAGATGCAGAGCGTGCAGCGGGGTCGAGGTGGGCAGTTATGTTGGATGAATAAGCAGCAGCCATACAGGTCCCCAGGTCCCCAAGTGGTAGGGAACTATAAAATAAAGATATCCATATAAATACAAGCGGGTAGTATTATTTTAATGTTTATATTAAGCGAATATTTTAATGCTAGAAATGTTTTTCTACTGCGCTTAACTTATAAGCTTTACTCTGTCTTTACTACGTTTTAAACTACATAGACTCAGATTCTTTAAGATTAATAAATAAGGGTTTATACATTTTAAACTTCCATCAGTTCAATAGGTTTCGCGGCATAAGGCACTGTGAGAATAAAGTAGCCGTAGGCTTGTTCTGTGAGAAATCTAAGCAGTCAAGAACCTTGCAATAGATACACTTGCTTCTTTCCAGCAGATAGTCTTCGCTCAGGAAATTAATGAACCTCTTTGCGGGTAAAAAGAGGTGCTTACATTTTTCTGGAAACGAAGACATGTATCATAGTGGCATATCTGCGAAACAACGTCACCACAAGCTCGCCGCGTGGATGATGTATCGCATTTTCTTTAACAGAACGGCGCTCGGCCAACATGTGTATATTCATCTGCGGATGTTGTCGCATACCAGTTGACCGCTGAGGCAAAAGTATACGCGTACCTAAATACTAGGTGCGATGATACTCTAGGTAGTAGGTCTTCATTTACGATGTGTCTCATATCCGTATTTTGCGAATCGTGGTCCAGTACCTGCGACACCTTCATGTGCGAAGTAACGTGGCAGTCCATGCTCGTTACACGCAGACATGTATGTAGCTGTTGACAACGATCAGAGAGACAGCCGCTCCGAGGCCGGGCGGGCGCGCATCAGTATCTCAGCGTCGGGGTTCGGGAAGATGAACTCGTGGGCACGTAGATTCGCCGGGCGCTCATTACCGTTCTTGAACTTGAATTCGTAGTCCATTAGTAGACGCACAAGGATGATTTTGATCTCGAGGCTGGCGAAGAAGCGTCCTGGGCATGAATAAGGGCCGTGTCCGAAGTTGAGGATTCGGTCCTGTGTCGTTGAGAATTGATGCAAGTGGCCCTCGCCCGCGCGCTGCCGGAGCTTGTAGTAACGAAAGCCATCGAATTTCTCGGGCTCGGGCGTCACATCAGGGTCATTCTGGATGGAGTTGACCGCCATACTGATATGGGCGCCTTTTTGCAGCAGCGTGCCGTCCGACATCCTGGCGTCTCGGAGGAGGACGCGGTGCATGGAGAGTAAAGTTGGCGGGTTGAAGCGCTGCGACTCACGCATGAACGAGTCTAGTTTACGGAGCTTCGAGAACGCCGGCTTCTCCCACTTCATCCAGGGACCCTCCTTGCGCACCACGGCACGGATTTCTTCCCGAATCGGCTCGAGATGCTCAGGGTGAGCCAGAAGGTCGTAGAGACAGTGTACCGCGTTCATCTGCGAAGTGTGGATTGAGGCGAGCGACATCACTACCTCGAGATGGGCAAGAGCCGATGCCTCACTCTCCTCAGGCGTGGCAATCTCCATCATCCAGGACAGTAGGTTGTTCTTGGCATCCTCCGGCTCTACCTGGCCCTCGGCTGCGGCATTGCGCCGCCGGTTGATCTCGGGGACGAGCAGCTTCTTTGCCTTGTTGACATATGCCGTCCCTCTGTACGACGAGGGCATGACCCAGTTGAGGAAGCCGTGGGTCCACATGGGAAAGAGTCGCAGAAAGACCAAAGACACGAACACATTCTCGGTGAATTGCGTGGAAACTTCGAGCCACTCGGCATTGCGGCACACCGGTTTGCCGAGGAATATTCGAGCGCTCACACGGGCAACCAGGTCGAGAATTGTATGGTACGGCTTCACTGTCACCCACTCATCTATTCTGCAGGCGTCAGATGACAGAATCGTCCACCGAACGTCTGGATTGCATTTACCTTCAGATTGCGTCAGCTCTTTTTCAACCGCAAAGTTGACCTCTTCTTGCATCGGCCTTGTGAGCGAACTGAGATTGGGCGTGAGCTTGAGCTGGAGCGTGCGAAAGTGCAGATTGTTGCAGAGAATAATGTGCATGTTTGTCGAGGAGCCCATCAGGTTATGGACGTGAGCAACCGTGGGGCTTGCCACAGTGTTCGGGAGCTTGCGGATGTCCTCGACATACTTGTACGGCAGGACCAGCATGTCGGTGTCGGCTCTTCTGAACTGGAAGATTCTGTCCTTGCACTGGCGTGGCATCTCGGTCAGTCAACAACCACATTGTTTCTTCCAAATCGACTCACTGCCTGGTAGCCATCCTTCAAGACGTCTTCAGCGCGGCGGAAGAAGCGAAAGTTGGATACCACGACTGGCTCGAACTGGGAAGATACACCAAAAACAGGAACTTTATAGCCGAATATCTGTGATAAGGTACGAGAGAGCAGGTATGCGCCCGCTGCAAGGGATGCGAGCATCCATCTCGAAGTCAGTTGCTCAAAAGAAGGCAGAAGAGAATCGACGTCGGGGGTGTCCCACAAAAAGGTTGTGTTTGCCATATTTGCGAAGCATATTGTAAACCAGGCAGACAGACGACGTAGAGGTGCGAAGCGATATGAAATAGATTCCAATGGTCCGATCGGTCAAGGGACCCCGGTGACAGCGGTGCCTGGTCTGGAGGCTTCTTGGCCCTAAGGAAAATTCCTACATGCTCTAGATTCCTGTTGCCGGTATATCAGCCTGAGGACAAAGTCGAGGCTGGCTGTCAGCTCTAATCTACATGTATTGTGTAGCTAACGGTCTCGAGCTTACAAAGCTCATTAACATTCTCATCCTGGGAAAAGTATAAATAGGCATACCATATATGCCTTGTATACGTTTAAGTTATTTTCGGTCTTTAACATAGGCCGGCCTCGGCGTGCGCCTTGCTGAAGTAGACTTGCGTTGGCGGAGCATGCAGCTCGCCACGATAGGAAGAACACGACCAGCACAAGCAACTCGATCACATGTACTGATCACTCAGCGCGTGTCGTTGGCTCACACACCATCGAAGTATGTACAGATGCTGTCGCACAACAGAATCAGCACAGCGTCGGTCAGAGACTTGTACACCCCGTTTGCTGTTGCTTTGGCGCTACTCTCCGTTTGCCTGAGACATGTCCAGCCTCAAGCTCCTCACACGGTGAAGGGTGGGGGAATCTGACCCGAAATGTTGCAGTACATGTATGAACCATGGTACGTCAGCCCATGTTTTCCCCGTTCAAACAGACTCAAGGACAGTCGAATACCTAGTTATATCCAAGACACCACCACCAGGCATAGACCTGTTTCCTCTGTTTCAACTGTTCTCCCCTGCCTTACTGCCGCCCCCAAGCATTGCCCGTTGGCCCCCACTTCAGCGGGCGTGGGGACAGCCGGAGATGAAAATATCCGTGTCGTGACTGTCACTATAACGCCGGGCGCGGAGGATTGTATCATCGTGTGAGACTAGCGATGCTTCGTCTCTGCTGACGCGCCTTCTTCCTCGAGCGACAAGGCCGACTTCGACGCTTCCCCGATTAGGAGCCTTCCGATAACTTGTCCTCTTTACATATCTGTGGCCCCGTTCATCGTTCGATGTTGTCTCGGCGAGATATTGCCTGCTCTGTCAATAAACTTCCTCCACATGTACATATCTATCGACGTCGCACTAGGCTAAGAAATGGCGACAGAAATTCCAACTGGCTCTCAGCCGTCCTTGGTTACACCTTCCCTTCTTGCCGTCTCCATCATTTTCCCCATTCTCGGGACTATCGCGGTTGCGCTGCGATTCATCGCACACATCAGCGTCAAGAGACAGAAACCGTCAAGTGATGATTGGGTTTGTGCCTTGGCCCAGCTTGCGGCATGGGGAATCTCGATCGACACCTTCGTGGCAGCGGGTATGGCAGGCACGGGCTATACTCATCCATCCTTGAATCCTCTATACGCTGCCGCCATTTTCCTGCGAGTGGGTTTGACCCTTGTGTGCTCAGCGATTCCCATAACCACTAACGGCGATCTTAGACGTTGTGGATTGAGGGGTTTCCCCTCGTCATCAGCCTTGCTCTTGTGAAGATTGCCATTCTCCTCTTTTACGCACGGCTCTTTACGACGCACAATTTCAAATTGGCCGTGCACATCTATATTGGCATCTTGACTGCATGGTGCATTTCCATGATCGTGGTACGTGTCTATGCTGTCTCCTGCCGGGACTTGGACCTTTGGTCAATTTGCTGATCGATCTTCTAGTGCCAGCTCCTTGCCGCCAACCCCATCGAAAATGCCTGGAACCCGTTGGCCACCACACCCCTGCGCTTCAACTACGGTGCTTGGTCGCTGGCCTTCGCGGGCATGAGCATCGTCTTCGATGTCATTGTCCTCTGCTTCCCCTTTCCGGTCATTCGCAAATTGCAGTTGACCTGGGCGCGGAAGCTGCAGGTCATTGCCATCTTTTGGCTTGGCATCTTTTGCTGCGTTTCGTCCGCCGTGCGTTTCTACTTTCTCTACTCGGAGATCGAGGGAGCGACCGCCGACACGGGCCCGGACCGCTACATGAAGCCATCGATCGCTTTCATCTGGGGCACTGTCGAGCCCAACACCAGCATCATCGCCGCGTGCTTGCCATGTTACGCTCCGTTCTTCGCGAAAGGTCCAGGACTCCCCTCGCTCCTGGCGAACTTCGGAAGCTTGTTCTCGAGCCGGCGCGGCAGTAACGCGAAAGCGAAACTGTCCGGTGACGACACTTCCCCCTTGGAATCTGGAGTCAGCTACGAATTTAAAGAAGCAAAAAATGGTTCATGGGAGCGTATACATGGAGGTCATTTATCTCATAATGTGGATATCGAGCGAGCGAATAGCTGGCGGGTTGAGCAAGCGCCGCTCAAAGATGCCCGCCCTCTCCAAATCAAGGTCATACGGGATTTCACCAGGACAGAGACTCGGGAGCATTAAGTGTCGTTCTTGGGCTACGTTGTCTTCTGGAGAGGATCGTGCTCGGGCTGCTCACAAGGGAGACAGACCATGCATATGTATGTATATAGATGATAAGCCGCCAAGATTATAGAAAGTGCAGGCGTGCTTTTACTTGGATGTACAAAATACCTATGAGATTTCGAGCTTTGCAATGAGATTAAGTGAGTTTTTCGTAGGCAGAGTTCCCAACATCCAGCACTGTATATATGTGATGTGCGAATTACCGCTTATCTCGCCCATCGATACGAGTCCAATGTTTGACAAACCGCACAACAGGGTAAAATGCTGAAACGGTCGGGTGCCCATTGAAATGTGAAGGTCGATTCGCAGCCTGTGGGGCATGTGAGGACTGCAAATCACGAGCTTCTCAGCCTGAGAAAATTATATTCATTCATTCACCCTATAGCAAATGGTATGGCGCTAAAACACATGTCGCTCTTACGAAACGGACGGTACTATTCAGCTGCTCTTGACCTCCTTATCGTTGAGAACGCTCAGGACCTTCTTGACGCTGTCACGGCTCAAGCAAGCATTCTGCCACTTGGTGAAATGCGGGAACTCGTCAGGGTTCCAAGCGTGCTCGCCAGTGCGGCTGCCCATGAAGAAAGCAATCTGCGCGTTCCACATGGTGAAGGCCAGATCAGCGTAGGTGCATTTGTCGCCTACAAGCCACTCTGACTTGGCCAGCACGCCGTCGAGAACGCCAGCCACACGCTTGACCTCGGCGCCGTAGCGAACTTTGGCTGACTCTGGGGACTCGCCGTACACTTTTTCGTGGAAGAGGTTGAACCTGCGCAGGAATGATGAGAATTCGACCACGGCCGGGATGTGCAAAATTATATGGGGGAACGGCATGAAAGGGCTCACCAGGCAGCTTGACCGAAGTAGGGGCCTTGGCCAGAGGCTTGGTAGTATGACCACTGCTGAGTCAAGTACTTGTCGGGGAAGCTGCTGTAGGATATCTTGTTGTCCTTGTCATATGTATCGATTAGATACTAGTTGTAGGAGTACATGTAAGCTTGATTCAAAACGGCGGCGATTTGATCTCCCTCGTGGTGGGGCTCACCTGGACGATGGCGCCAGACTCCCAAAGCGTGACGTTGTGGTTCGGGTCCACAATGGCTGGAACACGGCCATTTGGGTTGACATCGGTATAGGGCTTCTGCTTGAGGCCATCAAGCTCGACCCAGGAGGACTCGTAAGGCAGGTTGAGCTCTTCAAGTATGATGAGGACCTTGGACGGGTTGGGAACCTGGTCTGTGAACGTCCAGTTTGGTGTCAGCGACGGATCCAGAGCTAAAGCACCGGACTGTTATGCTCACTCCTCCAGTACAGTTTGATCGGCTTGAGAGTCATCGCGACAGCTGTTTCCGAGGAACTTGTGAAATGACTGGAATGAGAAAGAGGTCATGAAGAGGCTGAGTGGGATCACGAACACTAAATGGGAATCAGAGCTTTTCGAGAGGCGGGTGCCCAACACGGGTTAGGCGGGCAGTTGGATGTAGGAGGATTCAACTTGGGTACCCAGGCCAAAGTTTAGGCCTCCGCGGCCTATACATGTGGGAGAAGAGGAGGCGACGTCAGCTTATCGCCAACGTCTTCCCTTTACCCCGCTCGACAATGGCCACAACCCTTGAGGCAGCTAAAAATAAATCATTCGGCTACGAGCTCCCTTCATGTATGTATGTATCTTCACGCTCGTATACTTCCTTCCGCTCTACTACGCTACCGGTTCAACGGACACACTGCGAATCGGTAAATCCAGAACATCCTCCTCCAACCTCGCGGGGAATCTCGCGACAGCGGCAGCTGCGGAGATCACTTCCTAGTAGGCACCTGGCCGATAGGCGTTTCAGGGCATGCCGCCTCCTTCCAACGCGCATACGCAAGTTCATGTGACGGCACGAGGGATTCAGACAAGTAAAGGACGCATGCCATTAGCTATAGGTATAAGTACGAAGACCGCACCAACTCTCGGTGACAGGGGACAAGGGGCGGTTGGCTGTGAGTCTCTGACTTCATGCACGCGCCTTTCGGCAGGCGGCAGCCTATCGCGGACCCGTGCCGAAGCGGCGGCATGGGACAACAGCGGCCGGGGCCAACGGCTTTGCAACCTTGATGGGCCTTCCTTGTCATGTCTCTGTTGGTCGCGTTCCTTGCGTCTCCTGGGCGTCACAGTCAGCAGACTGTGTATGCTGGGATGCTCCAACGAACCTGGCTAGTCCTTATACATCCAGAAGATATGTATCTTTTTTTTTTCATCCACTCGTTTAGGATGCCCGTTTAGTCTCCCTGGTCTGCCCGTGTGATCATTCCATGTCCGGAAGATTCGTCTACCCAGCCCCAAGAAGATACATGCATGTGGCCTCTGGTCCAGAGAGTCAAACAGGCTGGTGCAAGTAAAGAACGGACCCACCACGGTGCCCCTCGGAAATAGCTGTACACGTACCTGACGCTGCGATGATCTTCGAGGCTTCCGCCACCATGAACCAGCTCGTGGCTTTCAGTTTCTGGACTCTCGTTGCTAGCTTTCTGTCGTTCGGAATCTGGTCTCTCATCGGCCTCACACATAATATTCGACTCGCACGAGCCACGAAGCTACCCTATGTGATCCTGCCGTACTCATTGCTCGGTGCGCCATGGCAGCTGACCCAGTGCGTTGTGGTCCCAGTTGCAAAGCTCATCCCTAAACGACTGACCCGGGAATGGCTACCCCTACTCTTATTGAACGAGTTCTGGCACGATGGCTACGAGCCGTTCGGACGAATCAAAGCCGATACCTTCCTGGCCGCCTCCCCAGGGGGACTCATTCTCTACACGTGCGATCCAGACGTCAGCACCCAATTGTTTCGTGATGGGAACTTTGGCAAGCCGACCGAGCTGATGTCTGTACTGAACATTTATGGACCTACCATCACCGGCACCGATGGCCCAGAGTCTCGCCTCTACCGTAAACTCACGGGCCCGTTCTTCTCGGACAAGACTTTGCGTCGCGTCTTTGTCAAGTCGGTTTCTGGAGCAAAGATACTCCTCGCCGCCCTGACGCGTCCAAACGCTCATCGCAAATTACGAACATTATCTGCGAGGCTTTCGCTCAACACGTTGAGCCAGA
The DNA here is from genome assembly GCA_002591385.1 of Cordyceps sp. RAO-2017. Lineage (NCBI taxonomy): Eukaryota > Fungi > Ascomycota > Sordariomycetes > Hypocreales > Cordycipitaceae > Cordyceps > Cordyceps sp. RAO-2017. The sequence continues at coordinate 46,018 of NJEV01000060.1, forward strand.
TCTGTTTCAGAAATCAGACCGACTCCGATCTTGTCAAAGCATTGGCCTTCGAAGACGACATACCGAATGGGAGGACGCTGAGCTACAGCGAGGCCTTGCATGGCCTGATAGATAACTGGAACGCGATATTCCTCGTGCCTCACTGGCTGTTGCGCCTGTCGCCGTTTCGGTCCCACAATCATGCAGCCGAATGCTATACGGAGCTCGGGTCGTATATGGACCAACTCAAGAGGGAAAAGGAAGGCATGCTCTCTGAGAATTCCATGCACAATACCCCGAACGATCCATGCACCCTTCTTGACCTTCTCGTACAGGCCGGTCTGCCCTCTCCTGGCCAGGCCAACCCTTTATTGGCCAACGCCCAGGTCATCGGCCAAATTTTTCTCTTCATGTTCGCCGGGCATGAAGCCAACGCCAACGTGGTGGTCTCCGTCATACTCCTGCTGGCATGCCACCCCCATGTCCAGGAAACGATGCAACGGGATCTTGACCGTGTTCTTGGCGAGAAATCCCCGGATACCTGGTCGTATGACGTGCATTACAGTGCGCTCATGCAGACAACCGTCGGTGCGGTCATCAATGAGGCTCTCCGCCTCTTTAGCGTCATCCCCGTCCTGCCAAAATATGTCCCGCCTAGGAGCCCGTGGCCTTCTATCAGTGTTCAAGGCCAGCAGCATCTGCTGCCGCCGAACACCATCGCCCTCATAAATACAAGTGCTACACATCGGCATCCGAGTTACTGGCCAAGGAGACTATCGAATACGGCTGAAGGCGATCCTGCTTGGACAGACATAAGAAATGACCCCTGCCAGCGTCCATTCGCGGCGGCAGACTTTGATCCATCGAGATGGACGGAGATTGACAGCGCGGAGGACAACGACACGGCTTCAGGAGGGTTCCTAAAGCCCAGAGTCGGGACTTTCATCCCCTTCTCTGAAGGCAGTCGTGGATGCCTCGGGCGGCGATTTGCGCTGGTGGAGGTCTGCGCCGTGGTCTCGACGTTATTTAAGACGCACTCCGTGGCGCTCATATCCGGCCCTGGGGATGGTTCTGACGTGCGAGAAGCATGGTTGGAGGCTCGCCGACGTGCCGCGCTCGCTCTGTCCGAGGGTACGGAGTTCGGCATGAGCTTGCGGATTGAAAGAAATGTACCTATCAAGTTTATACCAAGAGATCAAGAAGAAATGCCGACGTGCAGGTTCTAGCACGTTAGTCCGGCGCGCCAGAAAGAAGATTGAGGTTGCGATGCTCCTACCACATCATGAACATATTCCAACCAAACGTTACGTTTTTCGGAGCTGGATTTGAGGACAAGAGGACATATAAAAAAGACATGGTTCTACTATTGCTGTCCGCCTGGCATTTGCCCAACCATCATAAACCATTGCGCATCGATACTCGAGCCCTGGGCAAACTCGGCCCCAAGGTTCTTAATCTCCTGCCGCAGTGGTGACGGTATGTCAGCATCGCCATCCGAATTTCCGATCATACGCCGAGACAACTCCTCCATGCCCATGATGTGGCAGTCATTCCAGAGCGGCCGCAAATGCTTGCGAAGTTGAATGCGCTCATAAGTGATGGGATCGAGTCCGGCTAACTCAAAAAGGTCAGAGCCGTGCGAAATCCATCTGGTACCCGTTGATCAGTAGAATCCTTGCCAAGAACCGAAGAGAGTCGCGGCACCAGGACGCACAAGTCAAGGTCGGGTTGCACATTGCGCATGATAGAAACGACGCTCTCGGTCCGTGGCATCGGCACATCGGGGCGGATGGAGATGGCCTTGGCCGAGCGGGGGTCGAAGTCAAGCCAGTGGAGAAAACCACCAGGCTCTGGTGAAAGATCTTAGCGATTCAAGTTCCGTGTTGAATCGGAGAGGGGCCGTGATAAATACTGAGAAGAGTCTTTAGGTTTCGGATAAGGGTGTGGATATTCTCTCCATTCAGGAGCGTGATAAAGAAGCGCAAGTTGACCACGTCGAATGATCCAAGCATCTCCGGCGCGAAAGGAGCAAATGCGTCGTGCTCGTGCAGAGATACGTTCTCTGGCAACCATTCCCCGGGAGGATACTGGCCTGCCGAGACATCGAAGCCATGTAGCTCACAATTCGCAGGCAACGCGTCAGAAAGGTCCGTCAGCCAGATTCTGGTCATCATGAATTAATAGCAGCCCACGTTATCAATGGTGATGCGCCTTTACGCTGTGCCAGTAGCGATATCTGCTATCCTGATCAACGAGTCCGGGCCTATGCTCCGCTGCACGATCGGGTGCAGAAGTCGTTCATCGCAGAGCTTCTTGATGAGCATGTGCTGATAGTTGAGGCTAGAATGCCACAACTCAGCACCGGAAACATGTAATGCTCCAACCACAGGCAGGATGCTGCACCTACCGTATGCTTGACTTATGATCACGACCGAACACATACGGGCTCGGACTGGACCGGGATTGAGCCATGGCTTGTAAAGAAACTGGGCTGGCGGGGAGTGAAAGGACTTTTTGTGCGACGGGAGGTTACAGTATTGCGTTTCATCGTATAAATGCGGTATGGAAGATGGGCATATGTATGTATGTATATTTCGTTTAATCCGCCAGAACGGCCACCTAAAGCGCTTTAACACAATTTAACCCATAAAACTTGTTAATAAAAGATACTTTAACTTCTATGTCTTTTAGTTTATTATATTTATCAAGTGTTAGCGAAT
>NJEV01000600.1:0-15706 GCA_002591385.1 Cordyceps sp. RAO-2017
CCCCCAAAAAAAAAAAAAAACAGACTTCGATGACAGGGCAACTGAGAGTTACACACTCTTTCCATCCTTCTCATCTTGTAACACTGAACAGGGGGTAGCCGGATGGTGAAGTCTTCAGTACGCGCGCGCCCCATGCGCGGCTCCCCTTGCCCTCCCTAAATATGACCGATAAGTGTTTACGTTAGGCGGTCGGCATACACCCTCCAAAATCCTCCGTATTGCACAGACATGCTGCCGCAGCTAATCATGACAATATGAAGGGCACAAGCCATAGCACTGCATAAAACGCGGGATGCTAAATTCGGAGCATTGTTTTAACAAATACAACCATGTCAACGTGATATATATATCATAAAAGTGATGCAACATATACAAGCTCGAACAGCGTCAAATTCTTCCCCTTGGCACTTGCCGGGAAACTAACTCAAAGACTAATTTCAAGCACAAGGCGCAGGGCAGTACAAGTATCAACTCAGAATTAAATCTCAAGACTCGCTGAAATACATTAAATCATGAAAAAAAAAAACAGTTCATAAATCAATCAATCCTGCCCTTGTTACAACCCCCTGTGCTGCTCCTGATGAGAGACGCTGTGCCGCCGTTCGCGGTCATGCGTCGGGTCATTATGGTGAATCTGAACATCTCCAACATGTTTCCGCAGCACAGAGGGGGGAACATGGGCCGCGTCCGTGGGATCCTTAACCTGTCGTCTTTAGTACGGGGGGAGGCTAGTTAGCAATGACGAAGATAGGAAAAAAACTATGGCAACCTATGGCCAAAACCAAGAAAAAGCAACAGAGGCCAACCCAACTCACGACCGATCAAACGTCTTGTCCTTGCCGAGAGTCTTGCTCCCATCCAGGTTGGAGTCGACGCGGGGGTCCAGCTTGTTCTCCCAGTCCTTGGAGTGCGGGCCGGCCGTGTGCGGCGCCGGGCCTGTGCTCTGCGCCGTGGGGTGGGTGCCGTGAGTGCCGGTGGCGGCTCCGGTATGGGTCCCGGTGTGAGTGCCGTGGGTGCCCGTGGTGGCTCCGGTAGCCCCGGTGTGGGACCCCGTGTGAGTTCCGTGGGAACCGGTGTGGGCGCCGCTGTAGCCGGTCTTGGAGTGGTCAGAATCGACTCTCGGGTCTGCGGCGTTAGCCGCTCGGCTCTCGTGCGGGCCGTACGTTCCTGTGGGTGCCCCGGAGTGAGTTCCGTGGGTACCAGTGTGAGTGCCAGTGTGAGCACCAGTGTGAGTACCGCTGTGGCTGGTCTTGGAATGGTCAGAGTCGACTCTGGGGTCAGCTACGTTAGCCGCTCGGCTCTCGTGCGGCCCGAACGTTCCTGCAGGCGCCCCAGAGTGAGTTCCGTGGGTGCCGGTGTGAGTGCCAGTGTGAGCGCCAGTGTGAGTGCCAGTGTGAGCACCGGTGTGAGCACCGCTGTGGCTGGTCTTGGAGTGATCAGAATCGACCCGCGGGTCCGCCGCGTTGGCAGCTCGACTCTCGTGCGGGCCGTACGTCCCCGTAGGCGCCTTCTGAGAGTCGTAGGCGTGAGTGCCCGTCGTGCTGTGCGAAGTGTGGTCACCGCCGCTGAAGAAGGCACCGCCACCAGTGCTCGTACCGTGGGTGGTGGAGGAGTGGGTGGTGTTACCGGTCGTGGCCGTTCCCTGGGGGTTGGCTCCAAGGTTGCGAGAGTGATCTCGGTCGGAGTCGACACGAGGATCCATCTTGTTGCCTAGGTTGCTAGAGTGCGGCCCGTCAGTCTTCGAGGCGGGGCCGTCGAAGCCGCGGTTGTCGGCAGTTGTCCCGTAGGCGCCGTGCGTGCCGTGGGTGTCATGCACGCCGTGAGTACCGTGAGTACCGTGGGTACCGTGGGTGGCTCCGGCGACTCCGGCGCCGGCAGCAGTGCCGGCAGCGGCGCCGGTACCGAGGCCGGAGTGGTCACGGCCGTGGGTGGTAGACGAGTGGGTGGTGTTGCCGGTCGTGGCCGTTCCCTGAGGGTTGGCGCCCAGGTTGTGAGAGTGATCTCTGTCGGAGTCGACACGAGGGTCCATCTTGTTCCCTAGGTTGCTAGAGTGCGGCCCGTCAGTCCTGGAGGCGGGGCCGTCGAAGCCGCGGTTGTCGCCCGTGGTCCCGTGCGTGCCGTGCGTGCCGTGCTGGCCGGTGGAGGAAAGGCCGGTGGCAGTGCCTGTGTGGTGGGTCGAGTGGCCGGTCGTTCCGGTGGCGCCTAGACCTGAGTGGTCCCGGCCCTGGGCAGAGTGGGTTGGGTAGTCCTTGGATGCCAGGCCCGTCGTGCCGGTGGTTGTGGAGTGGCCGCCGGTGGCGGCGGCGGTGTCGTGGGCATGAGTTCCCACTCGTTCGCTGTCCCGGGCATTCCCGCCGAGGGCGTAGTTGTCGCCAGTGTTGTAGGAGGGATCGTGAGAGGCGGCGGTGTGGCTGGCGCCCGGGGCGTGGGTGTCGGTGCGAGGGGCAGAGGGGTTCGTCGTGTGCTTGGGGTCGACGGTCGAGGCGGTCTTGTCTTCGTCCTTGTGCAGGGCCTCCTTGACCTTGTTGACGAGCGAAGACATGATGGGCTGGCTGGGTGGCTGGTATCAAAGGGATCTGGTGCGAATCGGGTATTTCTGGTAACGGAGAATAATGGAACGCTTTGCTCTAAGCTCTTTGTGTTTTATGGTATCAAGATTGTTGCCAGGTCGTCGGCCAGGATGGATGCGGTCGAGGGTTTATATAGACGGGCGGCCCTTCGAACGCCTGCCATCTCGATCCCATCGACGGTGGGGGGCAGTGTTCACGAAAGACAACCATCGACGGTGTGCACAAGCACGGACGGAGTTCCTTGGAAAGTTACAGCCGCCTGCCAGGTCTGTCGTCATGGTCGAGGCAAAGGAGAGGCCGAACAAGCAGCTCAGCCCGGCAGAAGGCGCACGACCGGTAGGGAAGCTGAGCCAGGCCCGTTGGTGCGACGCTGGGGCGATTGGCTCGCCTGGAGTCCGAAACGAACGGGCCTTGCCCCTCCCCCTCCCGTCCCCCCTCCCCCCCCCGGCCGGGAAGAGCGTCATAGCTGGGTCTGCAGTGACGTTGAAGAGGCGCCAGGGTCGCGAGGTTGAGGACTCCGGGGGTGAGCTATCAATAGCCGACGAGGACAAATCCAAGGCCAAGCTGCTCGGGCGGGGGCCGGACGCTTGGCTCCGACGGGTAAGCTCGGTCGAAGAGGTCCCTTTGTTGCACAGGGCGCTGGGCCGGTACGGGCATTGCAGGTAGTTCGTGTGTGGCCCCTGTTCAGGCCATCGGGCCGTGAGTTGACGATGACGAAAGTTGGCGAAGAAAAAAAAAACAGGTGGAGGAGGAGGTGCGGGTGCTGGCGCGTGGCGTGAAGCGCGTGGCGGGTGGCGGTGGCTGTGGGGCCCATCCCGCATCGATCGCGTCATTGGTGTGGCTGGTGAGGACTTCCCTCGGCCCATCTCCGCTCTTTGTTCTCTGCTCTTTGTCATGCTCGTGGCAGTGATTCTCGCTCTCGGGCCTCGATCGATGCCAAAGTCGAAGGCCGCGCGATCCACGGTACGGGAAGCGCTGGCTGAGCAGGGGGTCCTCTCTCCGCAGTGGGGACAATTCGAGCCGCTTCGTGATGGCAATGCCCTGGAATTGGCATCAGGAGGCGGGGAGCCTTCAGCAACGGGCATTGTCTCTGCTCTACTGACAGGCCTACAGCGCTAGTCTGGGCAACGACACATGCACGCGCGGGCTCGTGGTGGACGGAGGGACAAGGAAGCCAGCTACCTACCTAGCTGTACGACATGTGCGGGCGGCAGCACCTCGTATCGTATGAGTTCGGGGCGCGGCAGGACGCTTCCAACTCTGACGATGACGACGATGGAGGATCTGCGCAACAGCCTTGGCTGTAGATGGGCGCCTTCTTCTCGATCTCGATGTCGCTCGCCATCAGCAGCTCTAAACCCGACCCCTACCGCCCCCTCCATTCATTTCCCCTGCCCGCCCCCTCTTCCTCTTGGCTAGTGTTCGTTAGCTGGTTTCCGAATGTCCATGTCCTGGACATTGTCAGCCAGCCCAGAGCGGCCTGGGCCAACAGGGCATCCGAAAGGCTGCCATGGCGCTGCGGAGAGTTGTATCATCCACGCGACCTTGACATCATCATGCCTTGACACTTGAGCGCGGTGCTCGGACAAATCGGTAGGAACGTGCTGCGTTCACGTATCAGCAGGAGTGGATTCTCCTCCAGCGAAGCGGCTACAGCTATCGAACAAATGCAAATAGGAAAATCTTCCAGACACCTGACGCCAAAGTACATGTCGCACTCCCCCTGACAAGTCCCCAGCTTCAGGTCCGCCCATGGATCTCACCCGCCGCGGGCTGCTGCACACACACGGACGCAAGAAAAAACATTAAATAAACCGGGGCAAGCAGCTATTAGTCGTACCCTTCTTCTTTCTATGCAGCGAGGCAGTCCAGGCCATCAAACGCGAGATGTCCGGCGCTGGCGATGGCGGCGGACCCAGAACAGACCGATTCCGGCCATGGCAAGCCATACGATGGCGGAGAGGAAGGAGAAGGCGATGACGGCCTTGAATCTGCCGCACTGGTCTCCCCGCGGCGCGATGTTGCCCCAGTAGAAGATGGCGCCGCAGGAGGATCCGATGAGCTACCGGGCGTGTCAGAGCAGCCTGCCCCATTCTCGAGCCATCGAAACCGGGAGAGACAAAGAGGAGGGACGAGACTCACATCGACGAGGATGGCAAAGGCCGCCCACCACATCAGGCTGATGAAGATGTCGGTTGGCCATGAGGTAAAGGTGCCGGAGAAGGGCAGCAGCAGCACCAGGCTGACCAGGACGGAGATACCGGCCGTGACGATGGTGTAGATGAAGCGGGCAAAGGCCGGGTCGTCGCTCTGCGGCGACTGGCTGAGGTAGTGGGCCAGGATCGCGACGCAGATGACGGCGAAGGCTAGCTGCGCCCCGCGAAGGATGAAGCTCACGATGCGATCTAACGCCGCCATCTTTTTTTTATCTGTCTTTCTCCTTCTTTCGTGTTTCCTTTATTGTATATTAAGCTGTCGGTCTCTCGACGTCAAGTGCTGCTACACTCGATTCTCTGGCGATAGATGGTGTCGCAGGTCCTTGCTTCAGGTAGGGCAGGTAGTAGCGGTGCGGGAAAAGCGACGATGAATACAAAACGAGGGAGGATGACGACTTCGAAAATCCGGTGATAGAGTCAAATTCGACGACGGGCCTGCTCCAACTTTTTATACCCAATACACGGGCGGGGGGGGGGAATAGGTTCAGAGCAATAGGAGAGGCACTGTTCTATAATTCGTCCTCACGCCCCCTCCCCCCCCCGCTGCGTTCGAACAGCCGCGCTCAGCTAACCAGCCACGACGATTACGACTGCCGCGAGTTGCGTAAGTTGTGGCAGAGGAGAGGGGCCGCTCAGGGCTGGGCTCCGATGCGTCTCGGCCCCCGGAAGCCAAGGAGGGCGGTCCAGGGATCTCCCGTACGAGAAGTGACGAAGAGACGGATTCCCGCCCCGCCTGAGAGATAGAGACCGGCTGATGACCAGAGGGCCACGTATGTATCGGTACGGCGGCGTGCTCATGTGCGTGCCGGTTATTCGTGACAAGACTGCCGCTGACAAACAGGCTTGGGTCACGATCTGTATGTTCAGGCGTCAGCAGCGCCCCGGCAGGGCGATTCCCTCACGAGACCGGCCCCGACCGCGCAGCCGCAAGGGCCAACGGCGGGAACGTCAAAACAAAACAAGAAGAAGACGGGGACAAGAGGAAGGCTAAACGACGGTCGGTGGCATGAGCCACTTTTTTTTCTTCTCCAGTCCATCTCCACCGGGCCCGGGCTGATTGGGCCATGGACGGCTTCACATGCCCCAGTGGGGTCCCCCTTCTATGCCTCGCCACATCTTGTGCCCAACTTGCGTATCGCCGAGGATTTCGTCTTGCTTCTCTTTTCTTGGCCGCTTCTCGACGCGCAGGCAGGGTTTGCCGGCCATCCCACCCTTGGCACTCTGCAACAAGTGGACGACTTGATGAGGCGCGGTGCGTGTTCCGGACACATGTATATATGTATGTCTGTATATACAACGAGGCAGACGTCTTGGCGCTGTGGCTGGACCTCGTCGCCACACGCCACCGCCCGCTGCTCTCCCTTCCTTCATCCTGGTTAACGCTTCTTCCCCCAGCGTGGAGAAGGTCCGTAGAGAAGAGAGACCCTGGGAAGTGCCGCAGGACGATCTGCACGACCCTGACAGCCCCGACGACCCCGTCCACGAACGATTTCGCGACGGCTACGTAATCCGCACGTAGCGGCACGACCAGAGGCGTTGGAGAGGAGGGCGCAGCGCATTCGAGCCGCGCGTTGATGCCACCCACCCGCCCACCAGCGGTACCACCAACACCAACGAATGTCTCGATCACGCCCTCGACGTCGACCCGGCGACTTAGTTTGCATCGTCGTAGCACCGCTAGGCACAACGTGTGTATGTATATACATGCACACACAAACACGTAGAAGCGGGAGCAAGGCTCAGGAATTGAAGACGGACCAGGCAAGCTGGATCCGAACGTGATCAGGCGCCGCGCCTCGACGCCCGGCATCTGTGTCCCAGCAGTGCGTACGGACTGACGTGTGCCGCTGCTGAAACGGCCCCGAGCTCGGCGCGTGACTGATAGAGGCCGACCGAAGACTGTGGATGGGCGGTTGAGCCGTCAACGGGGAGCAAGCTGCGGGAACAGCTCGATTGGGAACGCGAATCCACTTCAATCTGGCATGACTCGGGGGGTCTCTGTACATATGTACTTCATTTTTCATTGGAAAGAAAAGAAGAAAGAGAGAAAGAGAGAAAGACAGAGAAACTGTGGAAGCCCGCAGTGAATACTGTGAAAGAGGAGATGGAGTCGGGGAGAGGGCAGAGATATAGGATGATCGCAGTTGAATCGAATCGACATCGCTGCACGGCTTTCTTTCCCGCGAACCCGGGGGGTTAGCGGGAAGCAGAGGGGGATGCGATCGATGCCCGTCCATTTCTGCATCTCCCCGACGCTGCTCACTCAGTCATTCCCTTTGTCCAAGTTTGATCTCCAAGCTAATAGAAGCAAGAGGACAGCCTTTGTGAATGATAATGACAGCGCTCTCAGGACGGCGCCCAAGTACAACCCCGCACGTGCCTCATGGCGCGAAGCCGGGAGGAAGGATCGTTAGCTGGCCGCAGCTGCCCGCTACATGCCTACCTGGGTAGATACACGTGGGGGAGACGACAAGTGGGGCCCTTTCCAGCTCCCCCGCCGGGTCCGAGCGGCCCGAGGACCGGAATCACGACTCCATATCTTTCTTCAGTATCGCCTCGGTCGAGCCAAAAAAAAAAAAGAGGTGGAGCGTCCAGCCAAGCTCACGGGTAAAGCCTTCAAAAAACATCCTCCTCCTCCCCCTTCCTCCCTCGACCATGGCCTCCCAGGGCCGCGGCATCCGCATTGCCATCGACCGAGGCGGCACCTTCACCGACTGCATCGGGCAGCACAACGGCGAGGACGTCGTCATCAAGCTGCTGTCCGAGGACCCGGCCAACTACCGCGACGCGCCGCTCGAGGGCATCCGCCGCATCGTGAGCCACTTCCAGCGGCGCGACATCCCGCGCGGCCAGCCGCTCGACACGGCCGCCATCGACTCCATCCGCATGGGCACCACCGTCGCCACCAACGCCCTGCTCGAGCGCAAGGGCGAGCCCTTCGCCCTCGTCGTCACCGCCGGCTTCGCCGACTGCCTCGACATCGGCAACCAGTCGCGCCCCCGCATCTTCGATCTCGCCATCCGCAAGCCCCAGGTCCTCTACCGCATGGTCGTCGAGATCGACGAGCGCGTCACCCTCGAGGACTACGCCGAGGACCCCGACCGCCGCCGAACCCGGCCCGACGGCTCCGACCCCGCCCTCGTCCAGGGCCTGTCCGGCGAGGCCGTCCGCATCCTTAGGCCGGCCGACGACGACGACATCCGCCGCCAGCTGCGCCGCGTCTGGGACGCCGGCTTCCGCTCCGTAGCCGTCTGCCTCATGCACGCCTACACCTTCCCCCGCCACGAGGCCCGCGTCGGCGCCATCGCCCGCCAGATCGGCTTCCGCCACATTTCCCTGAGCCACGAGCTGATGCCCATGGTCAAGCTGGTCCCGCGCGCCACCTCCGTCTGCGCCGACGCCTACCTGACGCCCGCCATCCGCCGCTACATCGATGGCTTCCAGTCCGGCTTCGACGGCGGCCTCGGCTCCCGCAGCCTCAAGCGGACAACGGGCCCCAGGGCCGCCAGGTGCGAATTCATGCGCAGCGATGGCGGCCTGGTCGACGTCGAAAACTTCTCCGGCCTCCAGGCCATCTTGTCCGGGCCCGCCGGTGGCGTCGTCGGCTATGCGCAGACCTCGTGGGACGAAGAGGAGCGCCGCCCCGTCATCGGCTTCGATATGGGCGGCACCTCGACCGACGTTTCGCGCTACGGCGACGGCCGCTACGAGCACGTCTTCGAGACCACTACCGCCGGAATCACCATCCAGTCCCCCCAACTCGACATCAACACCGTCGCCGCCGGCGGCGGTTCTCGTCTCTTCTTCCGCAACGGTCTCTTCGCCGTCGGCCCCGAATCGGCCGGCGCCCATCCCGGCCCCGCCTGCTACCGCAAGGGCGGGCCGGCCACCATCACCGATTGCAACCTCTATCTCGGCCGCCTCCTGCCCGAGTTTTTCCCCCGGATATTCGGCCCCTACGAGGACCAGGGCCTGGACTTCGAGGCGAGCGCCAACGTCCTGCGGGAACTGACGGACCAGGTCAACGAGGAAACGGGCAAGCGCCTGACGGTCGACCAGGTTGCCTTCGGCTTCATCACCGTCGCAAACGAGGCCATGACGCGCCCGATCCGGACCCTGACCGAGGCCAAGGGCCACGACACCTCCAAGCACCGCCTGGCCACCTTCGGCGGCGCGGGCGGCCAGCACGCCGTCGCCATCGCGCAGTCGCTCGGCATACGACAGGTCCTCGTGCACCGCTATTCCTCCGTGCTCTCCAGCTACGGCCTCGCGCTGGCCGACGTGGTCGACGAGCGGCAGGAGCCCGACTCGTCCGTCTGGCAGGACGGTGGCGCCGTCGTCGGCGAGCTCCGGCGCAAGATGGACGCCCTCAAGGCGAAATCGCGCGACGCCCTCAGGGACCAGGGTTTCGACGACGCCGAGATTGAGTTCGAGGAGTACCTCAACATGCGCTACCGCGGCACCGAGTCGGCCTTGATGATCGTTAAGCCCTCGGCCGCCGACGCCCGCGAGCACTTCGGCGGCGGCGACTTCGAGTTCGGCAGGGCCTTCGTCAGGCACCACCGCTTCGAGTTCGGCTTCACCCTCGACGACCGCGACATCGTCGTCGACGACGTCCGGGTGCGCGGCATCGGCAAGAGCTCCCGCCGCGAGGAGCCCACCGTCGACCAGCAGCTCAAGACGGTCGGGCGACGGCCCGTCGCCGCCGGGGAAAAGCGGCACGGGACCGAAAACGTCTACTTCGAGGGCGGCAGGCAGATGACCCCCGTGTACAAGCTCGAGGACCTGCGGGTGGGGGACCTCATCGGCGGGCCGGCCGTTCTGGCCGACGGGACGCAGACGATCGTCGTGACGCCAAAGACGCAAGCCCTCATCTTGAAGACGCACGTCGTGCTCGACGTCGAGCACGAGGGCTCCAAGGACGACGAGTAAGTCTTGCGACCGCGCGCGTCGTATTTTTCCCCAAGCGCCGTCTCCCCGAGGGAACGAGGGACATCGGGGGAAGAAGGGGGGAGCTGACTTGACCTGTAGACGTCACAGGGACGACGACCAGTCGCCTGGCCGCGAGGCGGACCCCATCATGCTCAGCATCTTCGGCCACCGCTTCATGGCCATCGCCGAGCAGATGGGCCGCGCGCTGCAGAAGACGAGCGTCAGCACCAACGTCAAGGAGCGGCTCGACTTCTCCTGCGCCATCTTCGACGCCTCGGGCGCGCTCGTCGCCAACGCGCCCCACCTGCCCGTCCACCTGGGCTCCATGTCGACGTGCGTCAAGCGACAGGCCGAGATCTGGGAGGGCAGGCTGGAGAGGGGCGACGTGCTCATCACCAACCACCCGTCGACGGGGGGCACGCACCTCCCCGACGTGACGCTAGTTATGCCCGCCTTCGACGCTGCCGGCGAGAGGATCCTCTTCTACGCGGCGTCGCGCGCCCACCACGCCGACATCGGCGGCATCACCGCCGGCAGCATGCCGCCGCACTCGCGCGAGCTCTTCCAGGAGGGCGCCGCCGTCCTCAGCGAGAAGCTCGTTAGCGGCGGCCGCTTCGACGAGGCGCGCGTCGTCCAGCTCTTCTACGACGAGCCTGCGCGGCACCCCGGCTGCAGCGGCACGCGGTGCCTAGCGGATAACATCAACGACCTGCGCGCCCAGGTGTCGGCCAACCAGAAGGGCATCTCGCTGATCGAGGCCCTGATCGGCGAGTACGGCGAGGAGACGGTCCTGTTCTATATGGCCGGCATCCAGGACAACGCGGAGCGGTGCGTGCGGCGGCTGCTGCGCGAGGTGCACGCGCGCTTCGGCGGCCGGCCCCTCTCGGCTGTCGACCATATGGACGATGGGACGGCGATCCGGCTGCAGATCCGGATCGACGCGCGCGACGGCAGCGCCGAGTTCGACTTCGACGGCACCGGCCCCGAGGTCTACGGCAATATCAACGCGCCGCGGGCCATTACGCATAGCGCCATCATCTACTGCCTCCGCTGCCTCGTCTCCGACGATATCCCCCTTAACCAGGGTTGCCTTAAGCCGATCCGGGTCCGGATCCCCGAGCGGTCGATCCTCTCGCCGTCGCCGGGGGCCGCCGTCGTAGGCGGTAACGTATTGACGAGCCAGCGCGTCACCGACGTCATCCTGCGCGCCTTCGAGGCCTGCGCCGCCAGCCAGGGCTGTTGTAATAACCTGACCTTCGGCTTCGGCGGCAACCGGCAGGGCGAGCGGGCCGTCCGCGGCTTCGGCTATTACGAGACCATCGCGGGCGGCAGCGGCGCCGGCCCGGACTGGGAGGGCGCTGACGGCGTCCACGTCCACATGACCAATACGCGCATAACCGACGCCGAGATCTTCGAGCGCCGGTACCCCGTCCTGCTGCGCGAGTTCGCCATCCGCCGCGGCTCGGGCGGCGCGGGCCAGCACCGCGGCGGCGACGGCGTCGTCCGCGACATCGAGTTCCGCATGCCCCTGCAGGTCTCCATCCTGAGCGAGCGCCGCGTCTTCCGCCCGTACGGCCTCAACGGCGGTCGGGACGGCGCCTGCGGCCTCAACATCTGGGTGCGCGGGGCCGCGGCGGGAGGGCAGGACGACAAGACGAGCGGCGGCGGCGACGGCGGCGAACGCGAGGAGCGCCGCATCAACCTCGGCGCCAAGAACAGCGCGGCCATGGCGGCCGGCGACCGCATCATCGTATTCACCCCCGGCGGCGGCGGCTGGGGGTCCAGCGACCGGCGCAGCGCCGCCGTTGCCAGGCCGGACCCCACCGACGCCTGGCGGAGGGGCAGCGCCGCGGCAAGGGAGGACGCGGCTCTGCAGGCGTAGGATCCGGCAGTCGGCGACCGCGTAAGAAAAAAAAGAGACAGCAGAAGCAGTTGGATGGAAGGTGGGGAGGGGGTGGGTGAGATGCAGGCGCGCCGTGTAGACTCCTTGCCTCCCACCCCACCCCCCCCCCTTTTCCCTTTCTCTCGCTCTCCCTCTCCGGCCCTGGTCTCTCTCCGTCCTTCGCAAGAAAGGGAGAACGAAAGAAGAAAAAGGAAGGAAAAGGGAAGACAAGGGAAAGCAAAGTGCGCGACAGGACCAAACCTTGGTCGTGCACCGCGATCCTTCTTCCTCCATTCTTCTCGAGGGGGGCGTTCGAGGGCAACGCTCTCCTCGCCGCCACCACTCACCACGGGCTTCCCACAACTGGCAGCATCGCCGTCGGCTTCGTTGCTTTTGCCGGCGAGAGAGGCAGACGATCCCCCCCCTAACGCCCCCCGCTCCCGCTCGGAGAGCCAGCCGGTATTTGAGCACAAGAGCACACCACCCCTCTTGTCATCATCAGCAAGACGTTGGCCAACTTTTTTTTGTATCGGAGAGAGTGAGAAAGGGGGGGGGTCTCCGGTTCAGCCCTACGAGGCGAATTTGCCGAGCTCCGCCACAATCTGGAGGGAGGCAGCCCGGCTCCTAGCCAACGGTTCCGTTTCGGCCCCCAAGTCCCATCCGCCTTGACATTGGCGAATCCTCTTGCCGGCCGACCTCATGCCCATCAGCAGACAGGCAGGCAGGCCGAGCGGCGGGCTCCTGGGGAAAACCTCTGATTCGCATAGGCCTGCGTTAGCCTCGCCGGGTTGGACACGTTCAGGGGTCCAACCCCCCCCCCCCCTACCATGGGGGAGCACCGCTTCTGCATCTTCTGCCGCTCGTATCGTCGCCAATCAGACGACGAAACCCTCGTCGGCTCCCGCTTAGAAAATTTGGCGAGTCTGGGGCGGCGGCAAGCGAGGGCACCCGAACGTCCGTTCATCACCAGCCCGTTCCGTCGGCTGATCCGAATGCTCACAGGCTCCGACAGGCCTGGTTGGGGCGAAAGGAGCGGCCGGCAAGAATGCCGGCCACGTAATTGGCCACGGTCGGCCGCTTTCCGATGCCGGCACGGGCAGCTCAGAAAAGGGGAGGAGGTGGGAGAGGCCGAGGGAGTGGGAAAAGCAGAAATAGAGGGGTGCGAAGCGCGCCAAGATAGACGCCTTGCCGGACCACCAGGCAATTTGAAGCGGCCGTCTGCACAGCGCTGATCTGTCTCTGAGGACGGGATTCTGCGCGGCCCTCAGCCTCAATTTCGTTTCTCGACGATCTCTCGCCTTCATTAGGCCAGCCTAATTCATGATCCCGGTTGACGACGTGATGGCCGGCACAGGTGATTGCGTGTATTCGATGAGCCCATGGAAGCGCTCGTTGACACATAGTCGCCGTCCTCGTCACGATTTCGACCCCCCCCTTTCCCATCATACTCATCATGTATGCGCGCGTCCTCCTCTCCTCCGAGCGGGTGGTGGTGGCAAATGCCCTGGTAACGCTGGAGACGGAAAGCATGCCCGGTCGATTGTTGCATGCAGGTTGAGCAGGCCGGGCTCTGGTTGGTCTGGTGCATCAAGCCAAGTGTCCAGCTCAGTCGGACCGTGCCGCTCGTGTTGTCGGCGGCAGGCTTCCCTAGCGTAGCTAGCCCGGTTGGTATCAGGAGGGGAGGTCCAAAAAGCCTAGCCAGCCGTGCCCGTCCCCCGGTCAAGTCGTTGGCAGCGGCATGGCAGGGCTGGTGAGACGGTTGTGTTGGGCCGGCCTTGAGAGGAGCAGCAGGGGGAGAATTCAACGCGTCGGAGCCGAGTGCTGAGAGGAGCGTGGTGAGCCACGGCAGGGGGACTGTTCGGGGGGCTCGCGAGCCCAGCAATGCTGCGGCTGCCACCATGCGTCGGCCCAGAAGGATGACCGCTTGACGACGGGAGCTCCTAACAGAGCGATACCCGCCGCGCGCTGTGGCCAGGCCCGGATCTTTGTACCGGCCATTTTGGGAGAGCTGGGGCAGCCAACTCGCCCGACATGGATGTCCCAGTTATCGAGTCGAGACCTCCACGTCAAGCCGAGCGGCCCCACTCGAGCAAGCATGTCTCGACGGGTTGAAGCCCAGCAGGTCTGCAGGGTGCAGGCAAGCGAAAGCCACTGTCTTCCGGGAACCCGTTCCGCAGACTCTGCTCCCCTCCTTCCCCCCCCCTTCTTCGTCATCCCCTCAAAAGCCCGGGCCGACCCCAACCTTGGCCTGCTTGGTAACTTGGTCCTCTGTTTCGGACCGGTCGCGAGGCAGAACCGCTGCCTTATCGTAGCCGGGCAGGCCTGAAAGGTGCCTTCCCGCGTGGCGTCGTCCAAGGGGAGGGGGTCCGGGGTGGGCAGGTGTCCCTATAGCTCTCTGCCTGGGTCTGTTGGTGGTGGAGGCCGGACAACTTATCCAGTCGCCTTGGGACCTTGGCTCTTTCGCGCATTTGTCGGTAATTGCCTAGCTGTAGGTTTGAGTCGCGAATGTAACATCAATGACGCGGAAAACGAGTCTCTCTTCTTCTCTTGCACGCCCCCCCCATGTTCCCCAGGCCTGTCGGGTCATGTGTTAACGTATGTATATATATAAATATATATATATATAAAAGTGTGTGCGTGTCTTCGTATTTTCTTTCCTCGGCTTGCGAGTCGACAAGTCGTCGTCGCACCGCGAGCCGAACAGCCGACCAAAAGTCCGAGGGGAGTCGAGCCAGCGACAGTGAATAGCCGCGAGCGAGGGCGACGCGACGAAAAAAAGAAGAAGAAGAAGAAGACGACCGACTCTGGCCTGTCGCGGCCAGCAGCTGGGCTGGCCTCATGATGCGAATCGTCGTCGCGGGCGGAGGTGGCCTCGGGTGCCTGCTGGCGACACAGCTATCGCAGGCGGCAAACGCCTACAGCGTCGTCGTGCTCTCGAGATTTGTCAGGTCTCTCCGCGAGCTTCATCGACGTACGGCGGCCGTCGACGTGTTAACTCGTGCTCGCAGGCTCGAAATGAATTCAACCAGCTCGACGTGCAGCTCCAGGTGGTCGACTACAACGACCTCGGTCGCCTGGCGTTTGCGCTGCAGGGCGTCGATCTCGTCATCTCGACGATATCGGGCCGGGAGCAGATCAACCTCATCCACGCCTCGGTGCGTGGGCGCGTGCGAGTCTTCGTGCCGTCCGAGTTCGAGGGCAGTCTGAGCCGGCGGCCGACACACAACGACCCCCTGGACCGCGGGTCCTCCCAGGCGATCGACCTGCTGCAGCAGTACGCGCGGCAGGGCCGCATCAAATACACTGTCTTTTCTTGCGGCATCTTCATGGAGAGATTCCTCCCGTACGGGCTTGGCCACCTCAACATCGGCCACGGGTCCGGCATCGTCCACCCAGGCGAATACCTCGTCGACATCGTGCGCGCGACGGCCGAGTTTGTCGACCGAGATTCAAAAGGGCGCACGGTGCGCATCTGTATGTCGTCCGTCTACGACGTTGTCCGATTCCTCGTCGCGGCCATCGACCTGGGCCCTGAGAGGTGGCCGACCGAGTTCACGATGCGCGGAGACAGGATGTCCCTCTCGGAGCTGGTGGAAACGTGTAGTCAATTCCGCAACGGTGCGAAGGCCCTCTCCTCGTCCCTCCCTATTCCGCCGTGCCTCGCTCCATGCTCCGCTCGACGGTCCGAGTGCGCGCAACGCATGAAGAGCTGCCGGACAGCTAACAGCCTCGTCAGTGGTCTTTCGGCGGCAGACGCTGTCGCACGCAGAAGTCCAGGCCCTCCTGAACTACCACATACAGATGGGCCAAACGGACCGGGTCGCCTACTATCAGCGGTTGCTGGCAACTGCAAACGGGCGATATGACTTCAGTCGTGCGACGCTGAACGAGGCCATAGAGCGGAGCGATCTCGTGGACGTGCGGGCGATGACTCTGGTCCAGTGGCTGATGACGATGTGGCAGCCGATGTGGCAGCCGATGTGAGGTTTGTGATTCGGCACCGGTTGTGTTGTTGAGGAAGACCTTGAGGCTGGTCCTCGAGAGGGTCAAAAGAAGGGAGCAGAAGAGGAGGCTGAGGCGGAAGAGGAAGAGGAGGAGAGGAGGAG